>BLSH010366765.1:59716-89486 GCA_018402905.1 Glandirana rugosa
TTTACATGAACTCACGTCAATAGTCTTCATACTTTATATTTTGTTTCCCTCCCCTTAGTTTTGATCTCGTCTGTCTTAGACCTCGTCGACACGTTTCGTTGGTTAGTCAAACGAGACAATTGGTGAACGAATGACCCGTGAATTTGGGGGAAAGACGGGTATGGTTTTAAGTGCCCAGTAAGCAAGTGGTTAACAGAGCAAACTGATTGGTTGCTTTGCACAGCTGCTCCAGATTCTGTCTGCTCTAGTTTTGATTCCCCTCCCTTTGTTTTATATTTCATACTTCTGATAACTGCACTCAAGTACATTTTCTACTCCTGTAGAAAAGATATGTAATAGAACAGTTTAATGTTCTTAAAATTAATGTAATGAGGTTTTTATGTATCTGTTACACTCTCACTGGTTGCACAATCATTAAAGCATATTTTGTGAGTAAAATGACTGTGACATATGTCTGCTGAGTATATGAGGGTTTTATTTAACTATCCCACTGTTAGGAAAAAAAACGACACAAATGAGGATGTTGTGAGTTATTGTACATTTATCATTCATTTCAGTAGAACGGACCATTGCACATTAGCACACAAAAAGAGCTCGAATTTTAAAAGATCTATCATTATAATTTTAGTTTCGTTATGTCCCTTGTAGGATAAAGTACATGTTGTAATTTGTCTCATGCTTATAAGTGCTTTCTAACCCTAGTTATGAGTATGTACCTGCTCTCTCCTGTCGTGACCAATCCTACAAGAGTTTTGAAGGAGATGGTTGATGAAAGTGTTGATTGAGATGGTTGCTGAAGCTTATCTGAGTTGTGAAGACGTTCCTATGACAAGCAATGGCAAAAGGAATGCAGAGGGAAAGGGGAATGTTTTAGCTTCTGCATTTCTCTTGTCCTTTCTTATGGAACAAAACTGTAAAAAAAAAAATTATAATGATCGATCCTCTTTAACCACTTGCTGACCAGCCGCCGTTGTTTGTCAGCGGCAGGTCAGCTCTCCTGCGCAAATCGCCGTAGGTGGCGCTTTAAGATATTTCCGGGGGTGTGCGCACGCAGCTGGAGGCGCGCGCGCACGCCCGCTGCAAGTCTCTGGAGCCAATGCGCCCACCGGCTACCCACGATCGCTCCTCACAGAGCCTGAATGGGGATCTGTTCATGTAAACAAATGGATCTCCATTCTGACAGGGAAGTGGAGAGAGATCTGCTGCTCCCAGTGATCGGGAGCAGCTTTCTCTCTCCACCCCCAGCCACTACACTCCTCCTTACGGTTAGAATCACCTACCTAGGGAATATTTAACCCGTTGATCACCCCTAGTGTTAACCCCTTCCTCGCCAGTGACATTTATACAGTAATCAGTGGCTATTTTTAGCTCTGATCGCTGTATAAATGTCAGTAGTCCCAAAAAAAGTGTCTGATCTGTCCGCCACAATATCGCAGTCCCGCTAAAAATCGCAGATCACAAAAAAAAAATAATAATGAAAATGCCATAAATCTATTCCCATAGTTTATAAACTTTTTTGTAAATAATAGTTTGTAAATAACTTGTGCACAACCCAATCAATATACGCCTATTGTGATTTTTTTGTTTACCAAAAATATGTAGAAGAATATATATCGGCCTAAACTAAGGAATACATTTGTTCTTTTATTTATTTATTTTTGGATATGTATCATAGCAAAAGGTAAAATATGTTTTATAGCGCAAAAAATAAAAACCGCAGAGGTGATCGAATACCACCAAAAGAAAGCTCTACTTGTGGGGAAAAAAAATGACGTAAATTTTTTGGAGTACAGTGTCGCACGACTGTACAATTGTCAGTTAAAGCGACACAGTGCTGTATTGCAAAAAGTGCTCTGGTCAGGAAGGGGGTATTCCTTCTGGGGCTGAAATGGTTAAAGATGTGCTGCACTGCAACACATTGATGATGTGCATAGGCTTCTAGAAATCTCATGCATCTTTTAGCAGGAAAAGCTATACGTGTTGGACAAGCTTTAGATTTGAAGATAAAAACTATATTTTTATGCTTGCTACTCAAATAATAACTCAGACACTTTTTTTAGTCGATTCAGACTAAATCAAAACCCCAACTCTGGGATAACTTCAGCAAAACCACCAACTCATCCCATTACTGCCTTAATTTTAACAATAGCATTTTTAATGTAATTAAACCTCAAATGCAAAAAAGTAAAGATATTGGTACTTGTGATGTCATCCCTCTGCACTTTTCCTAGGTCTCCCCCTGGACTATGTGGGTGGGCAGTGCCACACTTTATTTTCTCCTACTCTCTTGTGCCCACAGTAAACTACACATCCCATCATAAACTGACATGTTTGTTCCTGGTTGGGCATTACTTAGGCGGGTCTGTAAGAGGTGCCCCTGTATATCATTGTCACCTTCTACATAGTTGTTTCTGGGTGCTGTATGTTGCCCAGCAGCCCTCTTTGTTGTTCTCCATTGTGCAGGAAATAGCAGCAGGATGCAGTTCAAAAGAGCATAGCTGCCATTCTCTATATGTTCTGCCTCTCTCTGTCCATGTTCCACCCACTGTACCATTACTCAATAAAAAATTGGCAATTGCACTAATGAACTATTCTCCACTCAGCAGGACTCTGCTGAACAGTTGTTAGTTCTTGTGTTGGTAGATCATAGCATAGTAGATGGCAGAGAGAGACAGAACATCCAGAGATCAGCAGAAATTTTCTGCAGTACAGCACCATTCATCTGCTGGTTTCTGTACAATGCAGAATAGTACAAGGGGCTGAACATATGTGGGGAGAGGCAAATGTGTGCAGCAAGTAGGAGAGTTCAATGCTCTACTTAATCCTGTCGGTGTGCATAGCTGCTGGGCAACATGCAGCAACCAGATGCGCTACAGTGGAGGAGGTGTAGCCATGAATCTGTTGATACAGGGAGGTAAACTTATGAAACAAGGCCGAGGAGGTCAGAGGTAGGGTGGAGCTGGGTGGTGGTGGGCAGAACAAGCAGCCAAAAATTGTCTAATTTTACTAAACCCCCCACTCTCTACTGCACATAAAGCAGGAAGAATTGTCCAGTCCTCTGGGCAGGAAACACATGAGCGAAAGTCTCTGAAGCTTAACTCATGGTTAAGTAAATATTGTCGAAATACAAGAGGCATGTGCATTCTCGTTTCAATCATAATGTGCTTTGTGTGATTTGTCAAGATATGTGCAGCAATCCAACATGAAACCTTGCCTGTGTGCATGAGCTTCCAGTAAGAAAGACCAGTCACTGCTGCTCTCTCTCCTTGTGCAGGGTGACTGGTCTTGTATCCACCCCCCCTGTAGTTTTCTACAGGTAGACTGTAGTGGGTAGTTCTGCTGCATCCCTCCCCAGACTCTGCTCTCTGCACAAGGTATTTGCAGCGCAGTGATGACATCACTGCTAACTGGGTTTGAAAGTGCATTTGGTGCACACTATGGTGTGTGGTGTGACTATTGAGGAATATATTTGAATTACAGTTAATTTACCCAAAGTTCAGCATTTAACTAACTTTCCAAAAAAAAAAGTAGAAAACCAAGTTTTTGTAACTGTTGCTGTGTATTATTATCAACTTTTTCCTAAATCTGTGGTCCAGAAGCAACAACTATAAATTATTTTATGACCTCTTCTTTCTTTTTCTCATTCTTTATTTTCATCACAAGGCAAAGATACAGAAAATGCATAGCATGAACATCAGAGATAATAATATGCATATGCAAGGGTTCAACAAAAGGGACGCATCTTCCCACGTTGCAATACAACATAATGTCTATCAGAGAAGCTAAGAGAGATAAATAGTACATGTCATATTACCCCAGGGGACTGGGGGACTATGTGGTTAGTTGTCTCTGTACCTTTTGTTTTTTGGTTTGAATGTTAGTAGAAAGAAAAGAGAGAAGAAAGGGAAAAGGGGGGAAGAGAAGAAAAAGAAAGAAGAAAAAAAAGAGAGAGGAAAAAAAGGGGGAGAGAGAGGTGAGAGTACAGAGAGGAATTAGCCTGCATCCTCATCTCCCCGACTCGGCCAACTAGCAAAGTTGCCACAATGCCACAGGATGACAATTCAACCCAACAGGGCTGGGTACTCCTCCTAGTATGTAAAGTCGTGCCAGTAGAACAACTTTTTGAGGAATTTGTCTTGAAGGCCCCTCTCCGTGACCACCTGGTCTTCCATCTCGTTTATTTCAGAGACCTTTTTCAGCTAGATAGAGATCGACAGTGCTTCTGCTTCCAGAAAAGGGGGATACAGCTTTTCGCTACAGTGAACAGTAATGGTAAAATTGAGCATCTGTAGGTCTTCCTAGAGATATGGCAATGATGCAGGAGCCCACAGTATTGCATGATCAGTGAATTTCTGGGTAATGCAAAGTTCTTCTGACCAATTGGCATGCAGAGAGTAAGTAGCAGGACCAGAAGATATGAAGAAGAAAAAAAATCTTCTCCCCTCAACACCAACACACATTGGGACATTGGAGAAAAATCTTACTGATGTGGACGGGCATGAAATGCCAACATGTTAACAGTTTGCATCTCGACTCTTGCTACCTGGAACTGACAGATGTTTTGTATGTGAACAGGAGGATCCTCTATACCTGTTTATTTGTGAGGCTCAGCCCCAGATCACGTTCCCATTTTGAGATGTCTGGTAACCAATAGGTCAGGGTGGGGATACGAGCATGTGGTAGGTCTGGGAAACTGCGTGGCACAATGGAGAACTGTCCATACACAAATGTTCAAATGCAGTCAGGTGTTGGCAAAAGGATTCAGCAGAGGGTAAAGATCCGAGGAAGTGTGCCAGTTGGAGCTTCTGCCAAAAGGACAATCCTGAAAACACCAGATCATTCAAAATTCTTTGTCTGGGAATCCTTCATCTGGAAAAAGCCCTTATATTTAACGGTCCGAAATCTTGGAATAAGTAAGCCCGGGCTAAGGGTGGGGTTTCCAACTATAGGAATGAGGGGTCCAGAGAAAGGGAGAAGGTTCGGAACACTTTAGAGCAGACTCTCCAAGTTCCTCCAACAGTGGGGTGGGTGTGCACGGGGACAGGGATATTTGTGCGCTACCAAGAAGCGAGTCCAGTGGTGTTCCCACCATGGCTTGTTCCAACTGCACCCATTGCTTAGTAGATCCATGCTGGCACCAATCTAGCTAAAGTCTATTTAATTAAATGACGGGGCCATATGATAAAGGGTCACATCTGACAGCACCGTGCCTCCAAACAGTTTCGGAGGATGAAGTATAGCCTGGGGGAGTTGAGGAGGTTTCTGCGACCAGAGGACTGTCCTATTGACTGCACGGTGGAAAGAACTCGGAATTCGAAGCAGTAAGTCCAATAAGGGATAGAGTAGTGGGGGCATGATATTCATTTTAACTATGCTGCAGCGCCTGAACGAAGAAAATGAGCCATTCTGCTAAGCCTTAAGATCTTTTTTGATTGATGAAAGAGGTGGTAGAAAGTTCAGCCCAAAGGAGTCTTCCAGCCTTCTGGGAAGGTAAATATCCAGATATTTGATGTGGGAGGAGGCCCTGGCCTCACCATTTATCTCAGATCAGTGCTGTTAGGATCAAGGAGAGAAGTAGGCAAGTACTGAAGGGCCCTGGAAAAGATTTGCTTGCAACGGTCCTTTCGGCCAACTGCACAGTTATTGTGTAATAAGTGGAGAAGCTGGTTTTATCAATGTCAGTTTGTTTTTCTTTTTGCAATACAGATTGATGACATGCTTTACACACTGAGGCTGGGTTCTGGGTTTCCCCGCAGCCAATTCGCATAGCAGGAGATTGTGGCCGGCTTTCTATGGAGCCGGTTCACACATCTCCGCAGCTGCTCCGGTGCGAATTGCACAAGAGTCCTGTGCATATTTTGGTCCGTTTTAGGTTCGAATTCAGCCAAAAATTTGGCTGAAATCAGACCTGAAACGTGAATGGGGATGCACCAAACTCCTGCTGTGAGCCAGAGCATGCTACAATGTGAACCCAGCCTCAGAGGGGCAGAATGGTGGTAGATTTGAGCAGCATTAGTGGAGCTGTGGAGAGGAAGGTGATCATTTTGTATGACATCCAAAAAGCACAGAGTAGTGGTATTTAATTCCTTTATCTCAAAATTTAAATAAACAAATGAATAGTGATGAAACACAGCACAAATGCACTGTAAAACAGAACAATATCATGTCTTACCAGTAGATGACAGTGTGGTGAAACTGATTTATTGTATTCTTTAAAAAAAATAATTTCATTTTGCTAGCTTTAACATTAACTTTAATCTGACTATTCTAGCCTAAAAAAGGTTCTTTTACCCTCAACATAGCTTTTGCTGAACATATACAGTACAGTTTTTTCTGTTGTTGCCTAAGCTACTATAACATGATAAATTCGATTTGCATAAATAGTTCACCTTTTATATTGTTGCATATTTATGCATTTGTAAAACTTGCATGCTTTTTTTCCAAATGTTCCATTTTGATTATGTTCTTTTGCTTATGGATTTTTATTAGCAAGTATTTAATGCAAAAGTGTGTTTTTAGTATTGTTATTTAAATACTTTTCTGCTTTGGTGTATATGTCCATCTCATTTTCATATAAATCAGATGCAACCTCTTTATTAACTCCAGGGAAAAAGCTATCTGTTCTATTATGCTGTTAAGGTGTTTATTACCTCTTTATCTCACCAAGCCTATTTATGTACAACATTATTGATTGCATTTGTTCAGGAGAAGATTATAGTTGGAATATGCACCAGAAAGGAACAGTATTTTCTCTCTCCACATAAAACTAGAGATTTTCATTAACTGTTGTATATAATAAGAATAATCAATACAAGGCTATATTTATGGTAATAAAATGAGTGACTAATAAATATTGTGTTTGTAGGCTTGATTCTTTGCTGGACAAAATGAACGCATACTTTGGCATGTGGTAATATTTAACATAAATAACAAAAAGACATGAAATACAGTACAGTTTGATGCTTGAATGTATTGCATAACTAGCATCCCAGTAACATATTTTGGTCCCCCTGTCCTTGCTGCAAGATTCCAGTCTTCGGTTTATTTATTTTTTCCCTTCATTAATCTACAGATGTCCATGAAAGAGTATTATAAACAGTACAGCAATATTGCACTAAACATTTCTGAGCCTTAGAATTAGAATATCTGACTCTGTTATTGCTCTTGGCAGCACAGATATTCAGCATAACTAGCATTATTGCAGGTTGCACCCAAGGTTGTCAAGGTTCGATGCTGCACCTGTCCTCCACCGCCTCGAAGGCAGAGAATTAAGAGACCAAAGACTGCTGATCGCTTGCTTTTCAATCTTCAGTGAGCAGTGTCTGGCTATACAGGGGGTGGGAGAGGCTGTGCCAGCTGCTGCTCAGGCATTTGGGTGGATTCCAACATTAAAGTCGGGATCTCTTCAGAGCCTGGACCAGCTGAGTGACGTCAGCCAAATACAGGTTGCAGATCTAAGTGCATTCCTGTGACCCACTGTGGAAGAAGAGGTTTGGCCCTTCTCTTTTAAAGGCTTATAAAGCATTAGCCAGATGACCACATCTTGCAATGGGGAGCAATATAGGGCCAATAGGTGCAACATCAATTGGGAGACTAGACAATATGTAACACAGGGCTATTAACTAAAACCGGAGAGTGTAAAATATGGTGTAGCTCTGCATAAAAACCAATCAGCTTCCAGGTTTTACTGTCAAGACTTAATTTAACAGGCTGAAGTTTGAAGCTGATTGACTACCATGCACGGCTGCACCATATTCTGAGTGCACCAGCTTTTACTAAATCTCCCCCACAGTGCCAGAGTATACAGAGGGTAGCCAGTAAACTAACATTGTAAGACAGAGGGGAATATTGTTAGAAAGAGTACAACACGAAGCGACAAAAAAAAAATATATATATATATATATATTATTTAAAAATGTGATCCTATGTGAAAGTCAAACAAAAAAGTCACAATAAGGCAGGTTAAAATAATAAGCAAAAATGAGAATTAAAAAGGAGACTCACTGTGGAAGTGGAGAGGGATGTAGCAAAAAACTCCTGGTAAAGTCGTGGGCGGCTTGCTGGTGCAATCCTCAACCAGGATGTATCAGTGGCTCTAGGTAGATAGCGGGCAGCAGCTGTGAGTGGAGACACAGGCTGGTGGGGACACACAGTGCTGTTGGTGGAGGCAGGTGTATAGCGGCCATCTGTAGGTGGGGAACAAACCCAGGTCTGGATGGAGTGGACAGCTGGCAGCAGGGATGACAGTGGCAGTGTCTGGAGTTCGCCTGCTGCAGGGATGGTGGGAGCAGCTGAAAAATTGCGGATGGGGGGGGCGCCTGGAGAGATGTACTGTCTTGCTGCAGGTGGAATGTAGACCAGAGGCCGGACATGAAGCCAGGGCTGGGGCTCGGAGCCTGGGATGGCTGCAGCTTCCTAGCTACAGTCAATGAGTGCTAAGATGGCTACTGGGGGCTCCTGGATGGTGGAACGGCATGGAGAGTGCTCTGTAGTAAGATGGAATCTTCACCCAAGCTATGGACTGACCTAGGGACTGGGACGTTAAAAACCCTGCAGTGCTCCGGGGTCTTAAGTCTGTCAGACCCTCTCAGATGGTTCAGTGAGATGCAGGAGACCACGGGGAGAGCATGGTGGCTGTTGGGGGCGAGGTTACGTGTTTTGGGGTTTCGCCCCTTTGTCAAAACAAAAATGGGAGGTTCAGTTAGGGATGGGTGCAATTTATAGAAGAAAGAGGAGGAGTTGAGTTGAAGTTGACTCCCACCAACCTAAAAAATGTCAATATGGTTTGCAAGATGATTGAAAGGCAGATCTGAATGTGTATGGTGGGGGAAATCTTCATAATAAAACATGTTGCAAAAATTCTTTAAAAAAATTATGTTTATTGAAGAAGCAAAAAAAAGATAATGGCAATAAAATTAGAGATAAAAATGTGTAAATATGTGAAACAAAGTCTAAACATGTGGGGGGAAAAAAAACCCAAAAAGAAATGGAAGTAAAAGAGACGTAAAGATGACATGACAATGGGCCTTATATGGAAGAAATATGAATAAGAACGAGGAAGGATAGATAAGGAGAGGGATAATGAGAGGGGTCTATAGGTAGATGTGGTAGGTAAAGGACAATGCTGAAAATGAGACTTGATGGCTATGATAGGCACTAAATGAAAGTATTGATTTCTAATTCTTTGTTGAGTCCTTGGGGGCATAGTATTCAAAGAAAAGATCCAGAAGGACTCTTGTTCGCAGAGCTTTTTGAAGCGTTCTGCGAATGGAAAATGGGGTGGAATGCTCTTGATGATCCAGACTCGGAAGTCTTTAGTAGATTGCCCGTGATGGTCTTTAAAATGTCTGGGCACACTGTAGTCTGTGTCTCCTGATTCAATGGCCAAGCGATGTTCTCCAAAGCGGGCCCTAAGAGGTCTAATAGTAAGTCCCACATAGAGCAGATGGCATGGGCATTTGAGAGGGTAGATCACATACTCAGTGGAACAGCAGAAAAAATGAGAGATGGAATATGTTTTCTCATTGGCTGGAAAATGGGTTCTTGTAAGAGGACGTTCCAATGTTTACAGATAATCTTTTCCATACATCTGTATTTGGGATGCCATTGTGTAATAAAGCGAATCGGGGCCTGGTCATCAGTTGTTTTTTTTTGTTTTCTTGCTGTTGTCCAGATAGGAAGTAAAGGCTTCCTCGATTAGGGCCTGGCTATAGCCCTTTTGGATGAATTTTTATTTCAATACTTCACTTTGTTGTATATATATATGATCATGGGCCTATGGGAACAACACCATATTCACCACAATAACCCCTTTGCTCAACACATCTATTTCTTTGGAAGGTACATAGACGACATCATCATCACCTGGAATGTCCCTGCTGCTCTTATCACTGAATACATCCAGTACTGCAACAACAACCAATTTGGCTTGTCCTTTACCCATGTCACCAACAAAGATTCTTTTATCTTTCTGGATTTGGTCCGGAGCCATACTGGATCTACCATCACTTCCAAAAACCATGTTAAAAGCACTGCGGGTAACTCATGCGTTCATTTTAACAGCAACCACCATCCCCGGTGGAAAACCAATGTTCCCAAGAGCCAACTCCAGAGACTATGAAGAAATTGGGCCCTGGACTTCGACTATATACAAAAAAGTGAAGTATTGAAACAAAATTCATCCAAAAGGGCTATAGCCATACCCTAATCGAGGAAGCCTTTACTTCCTATCTGGACAACAGATGTTAAAAAAACACAACTTAATGATGACCAGGCCCCAATTCACTTTATTACACAATATCATCTCAAATACCGCTGTATGGAAAAGATTATCCATAAACATTGGAACGTCCTCTTACAAAACCCCATTCTCCACCCTACCATTCCAGCCAGGCCCCTGGTAACCTACCATAGAGCACTGAACTTGAAAAGCTGCATAGCTCCCAGTAAACTCAAAGAAAAGAAAAAGAATCCTGGGAACATCATTGCACATTTTTTAATCTAATTGGGATGTTCCAATGTCACAAGTTAAAATGCTTAACTTGCCCCTTTGTACAACACAGTCATAAATCTCTCATTGCCAATGAGAAAACATATTCCATCTCTCATTTTTTCTGCTGTTCCACTGAGTATGTGATCTACGCTCTCAAATGCCCATACAGGGGACATACTGTTAGACCTCTTTGGGCCCGCTTCAGAGAACATCACCAGGCTATTGAATCAGGAGACACAGACTACAGTGTGCCCAGATATTTTAAAGGCCATCAAGGGCAATCTACTAAAGGCCTAGTCTAGATCATCGAGTGCATTCCACCCCATTTTCCAGCCGCAGAACGCTTCAAAAAGCTCTGCGAATAAGAATCCTTCTGGATCTTTTCTTTGAATACTATGGCCCCCCAATTAAGAATTAGAAATCAATACTCTCATTTAGTGCCTATCATAGCCATCAAGTCTCCTTTTCAGGATTGTCCTTTACCTACCACTTCTACCTATAGACTCTCCTCATTACCCCTCTCCTTTCCTATCCTTCCCCATTCTTATTCATATTTCATCCATATAAAGCCCATTGGTGTGTCATCTTTACGTCTCTTTTAATTCCATTTCTTTTGGGGTTGGTTTTGTTCTTTTTTAATATTTGTTTTTCACATATTTACACATTTTTATCTCTAATTTTATTGCCATTATTTTTTTTTTGCTTCTTCAATAAACATAATTCTTTAAGAATATTTGCAACATGTTTTTATTATGAAGATTTCCCCTACCATACACGTTCAGATCTGCCTTTCAATTGTATTGCAAGCCAAATTTACATTTTTTTTAAGTTGGTGAGTGTCAACTTCAACTCAACTCCTCCCCTTTCTTCTATAAATTGCACCCATCCCCAACTGAACCTCCCATTTTTTGTTTGACAAAGGAGCGGAGCCCCAAAATGCGTAACCACGCCCCCAACAGCCACCATGCTCTCCTCATGGTCTCCTGCATCTCACTGAACCATCCTGAGAGGATCTGACGGGCTTTGGTCACTGGAGCACTGCAGGGCTCTCGATGTCCCAGTCCCTAGGTCAGTCCATAGCTTGGGTGTAGATTCCATCTTACTACAGAGCACTCTCCATGCCGTTCCACCATCCAGGAGCCCCCAGAGGCCATATTAGCACTCATTGACTGCAGCTGGGCCTTCAAACCCTGGCTTCATGTCCGGCCCCTGGTCTACATTCCCCCTGTGGCAAGACGGCACATCTCTTCAGGCGGCGCCGCCATCTGCGAGTTCTTAGCTGCTCACTCCAGCCTCCACCATCCCCACAGCAGACAAACTCCAGACAATGCCACCATCATCCCTGCTGCCAGCTCTCCACTCCATCCGAACCTGGTTTTGTTCCCGACCTACAGACGGCTGTTATGCACCTGCTTCCACCAACAGCACTGTGTGTCCCCACCAGCCTGTGTCTCCACTCACAGCTGCCGTCCGCCATCTACCCAGAGCCGCTGACACATCCTGGTTGAGGGTCACACGAGCAAGCCGCCTACTTGACTTTACCAGGTGTTTTTTGCTACATCCCTCTCCACTTCCGCAGTGAGTCTCCTTTTTAATTCTCATTTTTGCTTATTGTTTTGATCGGCCTTATTGTGACTTTTTTTGTTTGACTTTCACCTAGGATGGAATGTTTAAATCATTTTTTTTTGTTGCCTTATGTTGTACTCTTTTCTACCAATATTTCCCTCCGTCTTACAATGTTGGTGCCCTGTTCCCTTTACATCGATTTTCAGGATCTATCTTTCAGAGGAGCTGCCTTCACTGTAATTTATGTAATTTTATGTTCTGTTACTTCCCACTAGAAGGGTTCAAATACAGCCTGGAGTAAATGCTTCCAAGAGCAGAGAAATAACCATGATCTGACGTAACACTGGTGCTTATTGCCAGGTTTGTTTAGAGTTTTTCAGAGATAGTCCCAATGGGAGTCTCTCACAAGGCCTAATGAATTAACGTTTATTAAGTTGGATATTATGTACATGTTGGGTTGCTTTTTAGTATATGCATGGCTAGCCAATCATTTGCAGATTTTTCCTTGCTAAAGCCACATTACACTTACATCTTATTTTAGGACAGTACCCCACATAAAATCAATAATAATGAGTATCCTATTCCCTGGGGACAGTTCTGATGCTGTTTAGTGGTACAGTTAGTAATGGTACAGTCAAAAGGGAAGCATAATGCATATTCATTAAATGCATATTTTGTGTTATTTTGCAGTGTTTGCCTTACATTTATTTTTAAGTTGAATTTCATATTTGTGTAAGCTATTTTTTTCTTATTTGTGCTATAGTATTAAAGTGCAACTACTTTGTGTCTCACTTAACTGTTGAGATAACATATAGCGTATTATTTTTAGTGATTCTGTAACTCATAGATGTAAATTGTTAGAAGCAGCAGTAAAGCACCTCAATGCAAGAAGTAGATGTGATGATCAAATATGGTTGCCTATGTGTGTGTGTTTTATTCATAGAAATAAGATATTTATTACAATATTAAAATTCGATATGATTATTTACATTAAGACATTCTCTTGTACGTGTTTATCTTAAAAAGTAGAAATTGGATAAAGTATATAATCCTATAAATATTTTATAAAGCAAAGAAAAAAGACTTCCAGGTACAGGGTCCAGAAGGGCATTGTCCGACTGTTCTTCAAGATAGGAGACCAGGAATAGAATGGATATGTATCTGCACCAAACACTGGTGTAGTGGGCCCCAGACTGTGTACATGTATGGGTAGAATGTCAATGAGGAAAATATTCTAACAGAAACTGTCAGGGAAATCATGTGCAGTTGTGCACAAAGATATGCATAGAGATGTGCACTCCCTAATAGAAATTCCCTGCTGCTCTGCTCCTGTTGGCGTGTATCCACATCTGCCAATCCACAAGTCTACCTGCTGTTTGACACCTGCTGCATGTAGCTTCCATCCAGGATCTCCAACCAGGCACCGGAGAGATTCCGTGCCCTGCTATATTCTGTCACCACCTTCAGGAGAAACAGGACAGGAGGTGTAAGGGGAAGCTCTCTCATGAGCTCGACCTCAACCAGGTACGTGACAGTACCACTCAGCCATGTCTGAGGCTGAAGGAGGTGCTTTCCCATTGGACATTCTTTCCCAACAGCTTCTTGCTCTGACCCAAGTTGCGAAAAATCTTCGGGGTCAACATTGTTGGCTGATGGACCATATTCAACCTCTGACTTCGAGTTTTCCCGATGACTCAGCGATGGAGACTACCTAACCTGCAGGGGGCAGTGAAGGGGTTAAGTGTGTTCCCTGGGTGTGTTCTAACTGTGGGGGGGGGGGGGCTGGCCGGGACACCAGTGACAGGGATCAGTAGATCTGTTATGTCCCCTGTCACAGAACGGAGAACCGGCGTGGTTACATCGGCAGTTCCCCATTCAGCAGCTCTGACAGGGGATCGCAGGTCTTGGGTGGACATCGCACGCGCTGCCGCCTGTGAGTGAGTGCCGGGAGCATGCACAAGGGCAGGACGTCCATGGACGTCCACCCAGAGATTCAGATCTGTGCTGGAGCCGTACTTCGGCTATAGCGCGGATCTGAAGGGGTTAAAGTGGAGGTCAGCAGCCGATTTGATAATTAAAAGTCAACAGCTACACATACAGTAGCTGCTGACTTTTAACTTTGGGACACTTACCTGTCCTGGAGTCCAGCGATGTCAGCACTGCCACCGATCTATGGATCGGCTGGTCAGGTGCAGCCGCGGCCATTGCGGGTAAGGGAATCCAGCTTCTGGGCAGGGCACCTGCTGCACATGTGCAAAGCTCGCAGAGATCTGTCAGTGGCCCAGTGGTGGAGGAGGGAGACGGAAGGGAGCCAGCCTTCTGATGTAATTCGCCGCGGCCCGGGCTCCCGGAAGTGGGAACAGAATACCTGTCAAAGACAGGTCCCCCCCCCTGAAAGGTGCCAAATGTGACACATGAGGGGGGAGGAATACGATCAGCGGAAGTTCCAAATGTGGGTGGAACTCCACTTTAAGGATGAACTGGCTACAGGGGCTTTGCCCAATTCCCTAGAAGGACTGATTCAATTAGCCATACAATTGGATAGGAGATTGTGTGATCAGCAGTCTGAAAAGGCAGACAGTCTTCAACAACCTAGGATGTTATTGAAAGCTCCTACCCATACCACTATACCTGTTGCTCCACCTGCAACACTTTCATCCACATTTGACCACACAGAAGAAGAACAAAGGTGAAACAAACTGAAAGAGTGGGGAGTTGGTCTGGTGTATGCAGCTGGAAGGCTTCCCCATCTTTATAACGTTTTCCTTGGAAGAGAAAATGTGTACCCTGCATAGAACATCATGAGGACAAGACTGTGATCTGCTCTGGGGGCCCGCCACTCTATGGACCCGGTCCAGCTCTATGGGATCTGTTGGTAGGTTTCTCATTAAGAATTTCTGTGATGGTAGCTTTGAGATATGCATTGGAAGTAGCTTCTGGGATCCTATACAAGTGGATAATGTTACTCCTAGAATGATTCACACTGTCTCACAACTATCAAGCGCAAGGAGATGAGGGCTCATTGCTGTGAGGCTTGGGCACATTTAAAGGGATTGCAGGTGATTACTAAGCTACCCTGGCAGAGTTGTAGGAAATTTGCTGCTGCAGGGCATCTACTTCAGTTTTCAGCATTTTCACCCATGTATCAAGGTTTGCCTTAGTGGGGAGAGAGTGGAGAAGGTAAAGGATCTCTGTTACCCATGTGTCAAGGTGTGCCTTAATGGTGAGAGAGCAGAGACGGTAAAGGAAGTCTGGTGCCACCATAGCAGGAGCCATTTCTGCCTGCTTTTTTTGACAGAGTGCTGGAGAGAGGATGGTGTTAGCCATGCTGAAGTGGGGATCAGGGATAGAGTGCACCACTCGGGTGACAGAGGGGCAGTGGAACCCTTGATGGCAGGCAGGGCAGCATCCCTTATGGTGCTATGCTGTAAGTAGATGTCAGCACTGCAGAAGGCTAAGAGAGAAGTATTCCCAGAGGCCTTGCTGAATGAGGGATCTAGCAGGGTCTCTGGGTCTCCTCTGTGCCCTCTTTCATATGCCAGAGTCAGCATGATAGTACTGTCTTACAGTGCAAAGCTAGATCTTCAAGTACATTTCAGGCGTTAATAGTGCATGGAAATGCTCCCTCTGTTATGAATTAGGCTAAATGATTACACTATTATATACTTTATTATATGATATTTTGAAGTAGGCAGTATTTAATACAACAGTTCTATTACCAGGTTCAAAGTGGTTGTCATTGCTAATATGGTATAATATTTTTGTTACCTTACCAGAAATTTACTAGCCTTAACTGAGTTTCCCATATGTGGTAGCTTTGTAATTCTATGCTGAGCGTATTGTTTGGTCAAAGCAAGAGTAGAAGAATATCACAATTCCTACCCTTTCTTGCCCCTTACCTATCGATGTCATCTATATTAAGCTTCAAAGTTTCATTTTTTTTTTTTTCTAAACTGGCTGCTGCCAACATGAAATGAAGCTGCCTTCTCAGGGAATGAACTGGTCAGTGCTGATAGCCAGGATTTATCTATCTGCTTAGTTTTTGTAAGGCATATATTTTCACAAAAATGCATTGCTGCAACACATTGATTTTGCTTTGTTTTCAGAAGAATACATATTTCAACAGCTAAATTCAGCAGGCAAATAGACTCAATTGAATAACTACAAGCCATCCAGCAAAACAGATAAATAAGCATCTTGCGAATTTCAGAACAGAAAACCATTTGCAGCCTTGAAAAGATAATGGAAATACAGCATGAAGAGTAACAATTTCTCGAAGCATGCCTTGGATTTTGGAATACACATATGGAAAGAGTGTATAATAATTATAGTTATTTTGCATTAAAACAGTTTTAGTGTGTGTTTAATGTTAGCCAAATTTTACTTAAAGCAGATCCAAATCCACTGATTTAACTGTTTCCAAAGAAAACTCAAGTTAGAAATGTTCAATACATGTTATACATCTTTAATCAATGTTGTATTCTCCAGTGTTTTCAATTAAATATTTCTTACTCATTGCATGTGCAGTGCATGCTGCTTTTAATGCGAGCCTTATGTGCTTATGACGGCTATCACCTGAGCTTTAAAGCCCTCAGATGGTTGCCCCATGGAAACTGCAGATCTTATTTATTTATTTTTTTATTTGTCACAGGTATTTATTTAGCACCAAAAATGTATGCATAACTTTATATACTGTACAGCCACATCAGTTTCTACCCTTAAAGTGATTGTAAAGTCATTTTTTAAAAAAAAAAAGAATAACAAACCTGTTATACTTACCTCCTCTGTGCATTTGGTTTTGCACAGAGCAGCCTGGATCCTCCTCTTCTTGGGTCCCTCTTTGCTGCTCCTGGCCCCTCCCTCTGGTGCATGCCCCCACAGCCATCAGCTTTATATTGGGGCACCTGAGCCGAGTCAGAGCTCCATGTATCCATTCAGACACGGAGCTCCGACCAATCCCCGCCCTCTCTCGCCCCTGATTGACAGCCACGGGAGCCAATGGCACTGCTGCTGTGTCTCAGCCAATCAGGAGGAGTGTCTTGGATGGCTTAGACATTTGTGGACATCACTGGAGAGAGATGGGGCTCAGGTAAGTAATTAGGGCGTGCTGGGGAGGCTGCTACACACAGAAGTTTTTTTTATCTTAATGCATAAAATGATTTAAGATAAAAAAAACTTCTGCCTTTACAACTCCTTTAAGAAGCTTACAGTCTAAGGTCCCTATCTCACATGCATACATGCACATACTAGGGACAATTTTTCAGATAGGAACCAATTAACCTATCAGCATGTCTTTGGAATGTAAGATGGCAGCATGAATAGCTCTAAAAGTATAGAAGAGTTTACTTCAGGTATATCTAAAGCGATAAGCTGATAAGCAACTACAACCCCTGTCAGATTTTAATTGCTGTCTATATCCCTATTAGGGAGATGTACAGTATGTTCTGGTAACCATTGCTACTGGGGCTGTAAGTGAGTGAAAATCCATATTTTAAGCTTTTACTCTAGTAAACAGCAATATTGAAAAATTTTCCAATGGGGAAACTTGTCTTAGTGAACATTGTCTAAGAACAGATTTCCCTCACTTTGTAGAGATTGTCTTTCAATTTCTGTTGTGCCTACAGGGCAGGAACTGAAGGGAAATCTCCCAAACAAGACACATAAGGCAAAACAAAATGCTTTAATCACTCTCTACTATATTAAAATTGCAAATAAAAACAGTTTATGCTTTAGCTATATTATTTCTGCACTGAAATAATTTTTATTATTTGCATTTGACAAACTAGACAAACTTCTACCACACCCTGACCACCTGCCTGTACACTGACATGCAGGCATGGCTGGACACATGCCATGGCCGCAATGCTGTTCTTCATGGCTGTGGCAAATCTGTGCTTTTTGGTTGCTGTTGCCAAGCATGCCTAATGCAGGTCTATGGGGCCACCCCACAACTGCTTTATAACCACGTGCAATGCATGTGATTGCAGCAAGTAGTGCAGCATTCATGGGGTTAAATGAGGCAGTGCGAAAGCTACAAATCTCCTCCTCACTGCCTGTCTAATGTCCTCTGATTTGGCATTAGAGGGCACCCCTGGTGTGAACAAGAACTAAAAGATATAACAACTTGTTCCATGCACAGCTTTTCAGCTGTAAGTGTAGCTACAATTAACCATATGTTGAAACCTGCCCATTCCTTGTAGAGATGTGATCGTATGCAGTTAAAATGTTCTTAGTTCTTTAGTATCAATTCATAAGGGAAATACCAGATTAAATTAAATTTGCTTAAAGCAGAACTTTACCCATAACAACTTAAACAATAAAAAAAAATGTCCCTTAGCAAGGACTATACCATCCACATTAATAATTATGCTACCAAAATTAGTGTGTGCTGTTAATTGCCTCCAGCATTGTTCCTGTTTCTTCTTGCTGGAGGCTGCTATTTTGCTGAAGCCCAGGGCCCCTGAACAGCAGGAAATCATAAAGTGGAATTAAACCCATCGATTTAACAGTTTAAAAAAAACAGTTACATTCCTGGAATGCCAGGATTGCTAACTGTCACGTATGCTTGTGTTCTCTCTCAGCCAAACTGACAAACCATTAAATGGCTGGTGTGATAACTGATCACATGTGCAGCACCATGGCAGTTGAAAATCAAGCAGCTAAGGACAGGAATGTTTAATTCTGCTTTGACTGTCAGCAGATCGGCCTCTACAGATTCAGCAGTGCCTAAAAATGCCTAAAAATGGAGAGCAACTGAGCATGTGCAGAACAGGGTGAGACTGTGTATCACTGGGTTTTAAACAGTATAGACACTTATTTTTAATGTTTTACATAGCTAAACTTGCAAAGGGGGCCAGCATGAAGTGATCTAGCAGGACTTAATTTTCTGACTAAAGTTCCACTTTAAGTCAGACTAATGCAAGTAAAATTCTGATTGCTGTGAGTGCATTTACCAATTAGGACTTAAAGCGGAACTAAACCCATCAATTTAACAATTTAAAAAACAGTTACATTTCTGGCATGTCTGGAATGCTAACTGTCACATTTGTTTTTAACCAAATTGCCAAAACATTAAATGGCTGTAGTTACAACTACCTGTGCAGCACCATGGCAGATAAAACAAAGGCTAAGATGGCAGCTTTATTACTGGCTAAAAAAAGAGGGTTTAGTTCAGTTTTAAAGCCTAACTGGGGCTGTGCATGCGCTACAAGAACTTATTGCTCATTTTGTCAAAGGAAACAATAAAAGAAGATTTACCAATCATGCACTCCGTCCTGCTGCTAGACTGTTCCCCACAGCATCTTCTCCCGCACAATCTAGCAGTCAAGGGTCCTGATGTCATCAAGACCAATGCAGGATCCATAGGCCAAGGGACATTCCACTGCTCGGGTGTGGGTAGGTACGATATGTCGGGGGGGGGGGATCAGGCAAGTGGAATTGTTTCTCCTACCCCCCTAGACAAAATGAACATTTTACATTTACCTGGAGTTGGGTTTAACCACTTCAATGCCAGGCACTTGCCCCCCTACCCGCCCAAACCAATTTTCAGCTTTTAGCGCTGTCACATTATGAATGACAATTGCGCGGTCATACTACACTGTACCCAAATGCATTTTTTATCCTTTAGTTCCCACAAATAGAGCTTTCTTTTGGTGGTATTTGATCACCTTTACAGTTTTTGATTTTTGCACTACAAATAAAAAAATACTGAAAATTTTGAAAAAAAAAGGTTTTCTTTGTTTCTGTCACAAAACTTTGTAAATAAGTACATTTTCTCCATCACTGACGGTCGCTGATGAGACGGCACTGATTAGGTGGCACTGATGAGCATTGATAAGGTGGCACTTATATGCAGCACTGAAGGGCACTGATAAGCAGCACTGACGGGCACTGATAGGTGGCACTGATGGGCACTCACAGGCGGCACTGATGGGCACTCACAGGCAGCACTGCTGGCAACGCATAGGCAGCACTGATGGGCACTCATAGGTGGCACTGGGCAGTGATAGGTGACATTGATGGGCACGGATAGGTGGCATTGATGGGCACTGATAGGTGGCACTGAGGGGCACTGATAGGTGGCACTAATGGGTGGAACTGGTGGGCACTTATAGGTGGCAGTGGTGGGCACTGATATACGGCACTGATAGGATAGCACTGTTAGCCAGGCACTGGCAATCATCACATATGGGCACAGTGCCATCCCTATAGTGCACTTTATGCCCCTTACCTGGTGGTCTAGGGTGGGCTCCCTGGTGGTCCTTAGGTGGCCTCCTGATCTTCTCCCTGCTGGTCCCTGGATGGCCTTCTGACTGTTTCCCTGGGTGGGCTCCCTGATGGTGTTGGGCAGCTCCCTGGTGATCCTGGGTGGCGATCCTCAGCGGGGCTGCACTGATAAACAATCAGTGCAGACACCCCTGTCAGAAGAGCAGCCGATTGGCTCTCCTCTACTCACTGTGACCAGCCGTGATTGATCATGGCTGATCATGTGGTAAAGAGCTTCAGATGGAAGCTCTTTACCTTGTTCAGTAATGCGGTGGG
The DNA here is from genome assembly GCA_018402905.1 of Glandirana rugosa. NCBI lineage: Eukaryota > Metazoa > Chordata > Amphibia > Anura > Ranidae > Glandirana > Glandirana rugosa. The sequence continues at coordinate 80,316 of BLSH010366765.1, forward strand.
TCAGACTGACGTACCGCACCACTGATCATCGCAATGCATGCCCCCATGGGCGCGCAATTGCGGGTTATCCTGACGGATGTCATATCACGTCCAGTCAGAATAACCAAACCACCAATCAGCCGTCATTTTGCTATAGGCCAGGCAGGAAGTGGTTAAGCAGCTCTTCGCTGAATAAGACCATAGGAAAGGCAAAGAGGAGCACACTGGATTGGGACAGGAAAGAAAGTATTGGAAAATGTCACCAATGGCAATACAGACACAATTTTTAGGAGAGTAAGGAGAGGTTAAACAATGTTTATATTGCTATAAAAATGAAAGTGTTGTGCTACCGCTTTAAGAACCAGTGTCAATAGAACTCAATAAACATGACCATTAAAGCGTAACTCCACTTTTGTTGAGAAAAAAACACTCCCCTCTGGTTGATCTATATACATTGCAAGGATTATAACAACCTTTGTTGCAGACTCCTACCTTTTGCTATTCTGAAGAAATCCCTCTGTGTTTGTCTGTGCCTCTGTACTGAATAGGTTTATTGGGAGTGGATTCATAATTAACTATCAGGTGTGCAGCTGCATAGCACTAATGAGGAAATCTGCCTGGCCTGCATCCCTTTAGACATGCTCCTATTAAAAGTATCTCTCCAAAAATGGCATTTTTGTTGCAGGGGATGCCTGAAATCTGACTTGTATCTTAGTACAGACTTCTGGGAAAATTGGTGAGCCAATTACACAAGCAGGAAATGTTTCTGGGGAGTGATCAGTACACATTCTTTGTACAGAACAACTCCAGGTAGCCATATTGCAATGCTTTCTCAGAAAATTACAGAGGCAGCAGATTGAAAAGGAAAGGTAATTTTTAATAACATTCAATAACAATATGACTTGTATCACAATTGTACACACTATATTATTTTTTTCTTTATTTGCTATTTTTTCCCCCACGAAAGTGGAGTTACCCTTTAGCCAGTTTAGCCCTGGTGCAATGTTGTACCCAAATTAAATTGACGTCCTGTTTTCCCATAAATAGAGCTTTCTTTTGGTGGTATTTGATCACCTCTGCAGTTTTTATTTTTTGCGCTATAAACAAAGAGCGTCAATTTTGAAAAAAAATATATATATTTCTTACTTTTTGCTATAATACATATCCCAAAAAAATATATAAAAGAAAATGTATTCATCAGTTTAGGCCGATATATATTCTTCCTCATATTTTTGGTAAAAAAAAATTGCAATAAGTGTATATTGTTTGGTTTGCGCAAAAGTTGTCGTGTATACAAACCATGAGAATTCCTTTATGGGGTTTTTATTTTTTTTTTTAATAGTAATGGTGGTGATCTGCGATTTTTAGCCAGACTGCGACATTGCGGTGGACATGTCGGACACTTTTTACACTTTTTTTGGGACCATTGGCATATATACAGTGATCAGTGAAAATGAAATGAAAATGCACCGATTACTGTGTAAATGTCACTGGCAAGGATGGGGTTAACACTAAGGGGCAATCAAGGGGTTAAGTGCGTTCCCTGGGTTGTGCTACTAACTGTATGGGGGACTGGGCTGACTGGGGGAGGAGAGTGATTGCTGCTCCCATATACAGGGAAAATACAATCACTCTCCTTCTCCCCTATCAGAGTGGGGATCCGCTTGTTTACATTAGCGGATCCCAGTTCCGTGACTGCTGGGGGCAATCATGGGTGGCCGGCGAACATGGAGTCTGCCCCTCCCTCTCACTAGCTCCCCAGCTAGAGTGTGAGCGCATGAGCACGCGCCCACAATACTCGCTCCTGCGGCCGCAGTCAGGTGACGGCGGTTCACACAGGAGGGCCATTTTGCCGCCATCAAGCCACAGCAGGCGGTCGGCAACTGGTTAAAAGATCAATAAGTGCACACATATAATCAGTGCAACAAATACAGATGTGAAACCATGCAGTAAATGATGACACAGAAAACTAAAAAATAATTAAAGGCCCATTTCCAAAAGGATGAATAAAGCTATGAAATCAAGATCTTTGTGCCTAGCAGATTAGGTGACATTCTCCTCCAGCAACATACTGTAGATAGCAAGCTTCTTACCAAAAACTATATGACTCCTTTCCACAGCGGATCAAACGCGCTTGCCAGAGAAAGGATTGTCAAATGGATGCTAATAAGCCCCTCAGAAAAATCATGATGAAAGAAAATGAAGGCTCTGCATAATGTAAAACCATAAATGAAATCTGAGTTAATTAAAATAAAAACATATTCATGAATGGCAGCAGTGTCTCAGCATTTAGAAAAACAATGCTGCTCATTCGGGCAAATGGGATGATATCAGATCTATGCTCTGCTGACACGTTTTGTCACAATGGACATTGTCAGGGACCAGAACACAGGCATTGACTGTATACAAACCATTATAAAGGCTAAACAAAGCACAGGAAGAGTGATGTCACTCTCCCTAATGCTCACAATCAGTAATTGATTAATTTTAAAAACAATGACGTGTGGTATATTTATTATATCCATTGTGAAATATAAAAATTAAATGTGAAATATATTTTAAAAATGCCATAACTCGATTTCCTCTGGTGGTTAATAATAATAAATCATATATGGTAACTGCACAGAGAATCCATCTAGTGGCCAAATTGAAGTTGAACAGTAAATAAAAAGATTTGTCCCATCAGATCAGTAATAAAAATCATAAACATTATGAATAAAACTATGTAAAATAAATAAATAAAACGATTTAATTATTTCCTTCTTGCTTGACAAATTCTTCCAGAAAACCTAATCAGCCGTAATTAATGAAGGAATATACATCACACTCAGTGTTTAACTAAAGGTAGACCGATATGTTTTTTTTTCTCTGGCCGATGCCGATATTTAGGAATTGTCACGTCCGACAGGCGATATATGATGCCGTTTTTTTGGGCCGATATGTTAGGCCAATTTCTCTTTTTTTTCCTTCATCTCATAAAATCTAACAGTTAAGTAATAAGAAGTGATACAGAAAATTGCTTAAATTAAACATGTATTAAACACCACAACAAGCCTCCAATCAGTGCACTTGTGTGTATAATTTATAAATGTATCTTAAATATTAAATACACAAAAACAGGTAATCAAAACTTTTGGACAAAAAAAATGGGCTAACTTTACCGTTTAGTTTTTTTTAATTCAGTAAAGTGTATTTTTTCCAAAAACATGGTGATTGAAAGACCACTGCGCAAACACCGTGTGACATAAAATATTACAGTAACCGCCATTTTATTCTGTATGGTCTAAAAAAATATGTAATGTTTGGGGGTTCTAAGTGATTTTCTAGCAGAAAATACAGATTTTTACTTGTAAGCAACAAATGTCAGAAAATATTTAGTCTTTAAATGGTTAAACTGAGGTAAAGACAAAAATCTGGACAGCCTGCCAAGCCTGAGAACATTGCTGATAAAAGAACCAAAGAGATACAATGTTTATACTTTTCAAAGGAATGAACTCCGTAAAGTTCATTCCTTTGATAAGTATAAACATTGTATCTCTTTGGTTCTTTTATCAGCCAAGCCACTCCGACTTAGAAAAAGGTTCCTGTACTACTTTTGGGGCAACTTCAGTCATTTGCAAGTCGCGCTGAGTCGCCCCGCAAGTCAGATCGCCCCTGTGTGAACCGGCCTTAGTGCATAAATTAATCGGCCTAATTTGCAGCACAATCGGCCGATGCCAATGAATTAAAAAATGCCAAAAATTGGCCTGATATATCGTCTAGTCGATATATCAGTATACCTCTATGTTTAACCCATACAGACAATAGGTTTTTAATCAAGTATCAATGTAATTTCCAACCTAGATATCTCTTTCCTACCACTACTGCCCCACCAATGGGGAATAAACCTGCCAATATCGATTACATTTAAACCAGTTGGGTTTCTTTATTGTTAACAGAGGCATAGTACTTGGACACATTCCATGTCCTTTGAAGACCTTCTCCCCACATTTCCTGTCAGGCCTTAAAGGGACAGAGAGTAAGGGTATATCTCACCAATGGCATTATAGACAGAAATAAAAATTTGACAGAAACTTTAATTTTCCCCACATTATTCAAAATTTGCTTGAGTTAACCTTTATAAGACAAATAAAGTTCAACACTATTTGATATTGCTGCTGCTGGTATGCTGAAGATTAATGATCCTTTTAATTCTTTGACGTAGATAGTTCCTAAATGCATTTAGTTGCATTTAAAAATCAACACTAGTTGATATTGCTGCTTCTGGCATACTAGGAAGATAAATGATCTTTTTAATTCTTTGATGTGGATAGTTCCAAAATGCATTTAGTTGCATTTAAAAATAAGCAAACTGTTTTTGTAATTATAAATACAAATTGAATACTTGAACACTATCTGAAAAGAGTTCAATAACTTTCTGATCCATAATTAATTATAGTATTTTTAGAATCAATGAAGAAAACACTAATTAGCCCAGTAAAACTAATAACCAGGAAATAAAGTTAAATTTCCCCTTTTGTTCCCTAACCTCAGCATTTTTTGCACATTTTCAGAAGGTTGTAGCAGAGAAGTAGAGGACATTTTTGCACTGCTTCAACTGATACTTTTACCTGCTGGGAACAAAGTGGACAAAATACATGCTGGGGAAATGGTGGGAGGTGATTGTAAGCCCCAGCTTCTTCCTCTATATATATAGCAGAATTATGTCAGACAAAGAACCCATACCTCATATAAAATCTAGCACAAGAATCAATCCTGCTAAAAAGATCTTTAAGATTGGCAAGCCACATAAGACAAATCCGACATATAACCTTATCCAGAAAATGTGGAATAAAACTAAATATTTGCAGGGAGTGACAGGATTTACAGAGTTCAGCCCCATTTGGTCGAATGAAAAATACCTCGAACTGGCCAAGCTGTAACACGGAGCATAGTGGAAGAGGCACAGAGTAGTGTACTTAAGACAGATTTTTCACAATGGAGTTCTGCTGTCATTTGAAGCTCTGCAGGAGGTGTTTAGTCTACCATCCTCCATGCGCGTCTATTATTTGCAATTAAGGCATGCAATAGTAACTGAGGGCAGATGTTTTCTGTTTCCAACACCTCTGTTTAATCTGATCAGGGAGGCTACAAACTCCAAGGGTTTTATCTCGCAATGGTACACTATGCTACTTCAGATATTCCTTAATAAACGTCCTCTGCGAGTGCTAGATAAGTGGAGGGAGACGTTGACCAGTTCACTGGGGAACAATGGGAGGAAACCCTCCAATCGGTGATAACATACTCCTTAAATGTTTCACAGAGATTAACACAACTATATATCCTTTTGAGGGTGCACTACACTCCCCACAGACTACATATTATGGTTCTTTTGTCTGCCCTGACATGCACCAAATGTAAACATGATCACAGGAACTTGATCCACCTGTTGTGGAGGTATCCAAAGCTGCACCCCTACTGGAGGGGAGTGGTGGACACCGTGAACAGGGTGTTTCAGGTGTCTCTTCCTTTTGATCCCAAACCTTGCCTGTTTAACCTACTGGACTAATTTGAATGGGACAGCTACACTAAAGAGGCAATTATTAAATCCTTATTTTTAGCTTACAAGTTAATAATGACACATTGGAAGTTGGAAAGCCCTCCCACAATCAAAGAGTGTATCACTGCTGTAGATAATGCACTTTGGATAGCAAAGATCATTTATCAGCATAGGGGATGCTCGTGAAAATATGACAAACTTTGGGACCCATGGCTGGGTGTACCTGTGCTTGCCCCGGCGAATCTGGTCATGAACAGGCTTCTTGGTTTTAATGCTGGATGATGATTCAATATACAGTTATTGTTGCTATAAGGGTACTATGGTCTTGTAATGTTTTTAGGTATGCTGGACCTGTTATATGGGAAACTATCCCAAGTGGTACTCATTCGATAAATGGAATAAGTGGAGAAGTTCTTAACCCTGACTGTGTTTGTATGTCATCCCAAGTTTATGAATTAATGTTTTGCTATGGGCTGTATGTTTTTTCCTAGATTAAATGTTTTTCTGGATTAAAAAAAAGACCTTTAAGTACATAAAGGCAAGCTATCTTTATTTGTGGTTCTTCTGCAAAGCACATCAAAGGAACATGACTGACAATTTTCTAAGCACAAGCATGTTGAGGCAGAAATGAGTATATTTGAATCAACACATGAGTACACCCCTCACATTTTTGTAAATATTTGATTATATCTTTTCATGTGACAACACTGAAGAAATGACACGTTGCTACAGTGTAAAGTAGTGAGTGTATACAGCTTGTATAACATTGCAAATTTGATTTCCCTTCAAAATAATTCAACACACAGCCATTAATATCTAAACTGCTGGCAACAAAAGTGAGTATACCTCTGTGAAAATGTCCAAATTGGGCCCAATTAGCCATTTTCCCTTCCTGGTGTCATGTGGCTCGCTAGTGTTATGAAGTCTCAGGCATGAATGGGGAGCATTTGTTTTAAATTTGGTGTTATCGCTCTCACTCATACTGGTCACTGGAAGTTCAGCATGGCACTGTATGGCAAAGAACTCTTTGAGCATCTGAAAAAAATAATTGCTCTACATGAAGATGGCCTAGGCTATAGGAAGATTGTAAAGACCCTGAAACTGAGCTGCAACACTGTTGCCAAGACCCTAAAGCAGTTTAACAGAACAGGTTCCACTCAGAATAGGCCCCTCTATGGTCGACGAAAGACGTTGAGTGCATGTGCTCAGCGTCATATCCAGAGGTTGTCTTTGGAAAATAGACATATGAGTGCTGTCAGCATTGCTGCAGAGGTTGAAGGTGTGGGGGGGGGTCAGCTTGTCAGTGCTCAGACCATACGCCGCACACTGCATCAAATTGGTCTGCATAGCTGTCGTCCCAGAAGGAAGTCTCTTCTAAAGATGATGCACAAGAAAGCCCTCAGTTTGCTGAAGACAAGGAGACTAAGCACATGGATTACTGGAACCATGTCCTGTGGTCTGATGAGACCAAGATAAACTTATTTGGTTCAGATGGTGTCAAGTATGTGTGGCAGCAGCCAGGTGAGGAGTACAAAGACAAGGGTATCTTGCCTACAGTCAAGCATGGTGGTGGGAGTGTCATGGTCTGATGCTGCATGAGTGCTGTTGGCACTGGGGAGCTACAGTTCACTTAGGGAAACATGAATGCCAACATGTACTGTGACATACTGAAGCAGAGCATAATCCCCTCCCTTTGGAGACTGGGCCGCAGGACAGTATTCCAACATGATAAGGACCCCAAACACACCTCCAAGGCAACCACTGCCTTGCTAAAGAAGCTGAGGGTAAAGGTGATGGACTGGCCAAACCTGTCTCCAGACCTAAACCCTATTGAACATCTGTGGGGCAACCTCAAATGGAAGGTGGAGGAGCGCAAGGTCTCTAATATCCACCATCTCTGTGATGTCGTCATGGTGGAGTGGAAGAGGACTCCAGTGCCAACCTGTGAAGCTCTGGTGAACTCCATGCCCGAGAGTGTTAAGGCAGTGCTGGAAAATATTGGTGGCCACAAAAAATATTGACAAATTGGGCCCAATTTGGACATTTTCACTTAGGGGTGCAATCACTTTTGTTGCTAGCAGTTTAGACATTAATGGCTGTGTGTTGAGTTATTTTGAGGGGACAGCAAATTTACACTGTTATACAAGCTGTTTACTCACTACTTTACATTGTAGGAAAAATGTCATTTCTTTAGTGTTGTCACATGAAAAGATATAATAAAATATTTACAAAAATGTGAGGGGCGTACTCACTTTTGTGAGATACTGTATATTAACTGTTCTCAGCTCTCATACCGTTATGCCCCTTATTGACCTAAAAATATGGTAAAGTGCTAAGGAGGTAGCATCATCCCAATATAGATAATACTGTAGAAAAAATACCTTCTAAAAGAAACAGGGACTATTATAGACACAACAGACTGTGGGAACTCAAAGTTTAAAAATGTATGTATCTTTTATTACAAATTAATAAAAACAAGCAATGAAACAGTCGGCTGTAAGTCGCATGCATGAACACCACATTACTGATCAAAATTGTCCTTGACCATGGAGAGAGAGTATATTGAGACATCTAAAACATTTCGAAAATAGGATTTTGTTATTCTTCTTAAGGTATGCTCGGTCACCGCAGTCTGTTGTGCTTATAATAGTCCCCCTGTTTCTTTTGAAGGGTATTTTCTTCTATAAGAGCAATGTTTGCATTTCTACTAGGGGCCTTTTTATAACATTACTTAAAATAACAAAGTCATACATACATTGTTTTTTGGGAAAGAAGCTTGTTTTTTGACATATTGAATATTTTAAATATTTTTTTAAATAGAATATATAGACAAAAAGATGTAAAAGGGGCAATTATGTGTTCTTCATGTTTGACCACTATTCATTTTTTTAAAAATACATTTTGCTGTAAACAAAATGTATACCTTTTTATTCTATAATTTGTCAATTTAAGATGACATAAAATGATATTTTAAGTACAAAGCATAGCAAAGTTATTTAGAAATAAGGTGTGTTTTTTATGTTGTGCACCTTTCTTGTTCCTGTATGTAATACTAAAATATCAACATACAAACTGAAAGAAACTGAAAAACTGTAATGGTAAAAAAAAACATCAAAAACTGTGTATGTATGGGGGGGCGTGGCTACCGAGCTCCGAGATGGCCGCTTAGAATCGGAGCTCTGCCAGCAAGCCGGGACATTCGCCGCATACCGAGCCTCTGACTGAACCCCAGACCACATCACACCCGCCAGTCTCCAGCCAAGGCATCAGAGATCGTGACGGAATGGGGAGAAGAAGAAGAGAACCACCGCCTCAGCCACAAAAACTTACGGGATTCTTCCCGAGACAAACAGAGGGCCTCCAGCAAAATGGCGCCGGCGGCGAAAGCACGAGGCGCAACGAACGAGCCGCGACAAGCACCACAGAAGCACAGCTACGCCAACAAGCCGCCAATGTGCTAGAGACTACGGAACCGACCTCTGACCGCCCACACTACACCAGACCCCAAGTCAGTCTCCGAGCCATACGCCGCTTACAGGGCCGAACGACCGTCTCGAGGCTAAGATTCGCCGGTAGAGCCTCGAGCCATCGGTGCGGGGGGGTATGTATGTGTCAAAAACTACAAAAAAAAATGGTAATGTCAAAAAGTCAAA
>BLSH010366765.1:93934-118480 GCA_018402905.1 Glandirana rugosa
CGAAACTTACATCCTTTTGGAATCAAGTCTCCACCTTAATCTCCACATTAACTTCCACCCCCATACAAATAGACGAAGGCATGGCAATACATAGCCTGGGACTAGAGAATTTCCCCCCCACCCTAAGAGCAACCATCACCCATATTCTCCTGGCCGCCAGACACTCCATCCTTAAAAAGTGGAAATCCCCAGACATACCACAGTTGTCTGAAGTAATTACTGCAGTGAGTACCAACTTCTCCTTTGAGAGGCTCCTGGCTTTAAATTCTCTAAACGGCAGGAAATTTGACATAGACTGGTCTGAATGGACAAAAAGATACTTGCCTAACCACTGATAATCATTCACTCATTAACTCAGATAACCTATACTCAGTATTCTATATTATTCTGTATCAACTGTACGAAATACCATAACACAGATATGATTTTGTACCAATGTCCTACCTTCTTCTTGTTATGTTTGAAAATCTCAATAAAAATACTTGAAAAAAAAAAAAAAACTGTGTATGTATATATATATATATATATATATATATATATATATATATATTCAACAAACACATATGTAAAGTGAGAAGGGAAATAATGAGTGAAATGTGAGTGAATGAATGAAATGGTAAATGCAATGAAATAACACACTGACTTATTGGGGTTGATTTACTAAAACTGGAGAGTGCAAAATCTGGTGCTGCTGTACATGGTAGCCAATTAGCTTCTAACCTCAGCTTGTTCAATTAAGGCATCATCAAGCTGGGGAATGGTATTATACAGATTACAGGAGAGAAGTGGTTACATTTTTTGCTCTATTGTTATCCTGCTGGTCTGCTTATGAAACATCAACAGCATAGCAACTTGTTAGGCGTAAATATAGTTTACTTGTGTTGTAAAAATTATATCCCTTTTATGGGGGGGCAGAGCTTGGTCGCGAACGGAGATGGCTGCTTGAGTCCCGCTCTGCGCAGCACAGGGAGACACAAAGCCACAATCAGAGCGCACAGCCCACCACAACGGCAACCCCGACTCGCCAGGACATCCCCAGCACTGCAGGGCACGATGTCTCATAAAAAAAACGGACACCCAGAGCCAAGAAAGCTTGCAGAGTTCTTTACAGGCCCCGCGCCTCCTCACACCCAAGATGGCGCCGGCGCAGAACACAGCACGGCGGCACGAGCCGCACAAAGCATCTCTCCTCAGAAAGAAACTGATGAGATGGACTGCACAGCTCCTCAGAGAAACACAGCCACTAGGGATTCTTCTAAGAGGGCAGCTCCATCTCCCTTTGCCTCACCAACGCACCAGGCACCGGTAAGCAAAAAACACATTCTCTTTCACCACAACACAGCAGATGGGGAGAGCTCAGAGGATGAACAAGATACATCCCTGGCTAGCCTGCCTACCACTAACAATCCAGTCTCTGAGAACACTTTGAAATGTATGCTGCTTACACTTCAAAAAGATCTCCAAAAGAATTTACATAAATCCATATCCTGCATGCAGAATCAGGTTGATGACTTAGGGGCCTGCACCGACACTGTAGAGAAACAACTTACCAAATATGCCACTGCCTATAATGAGCTAGTGGACACACACAGGGCCCAAACTGAAGAGATTGAACGCATACATACCAAAATGGCCGACCTAGAGGACCGCTCAAGAAGGTGCAATTTAAAAATCAGAGGTGTCCCCGAATCAGTTCCCACAAATGACCTGACACCTTACCTTCAACAGTTGTTCACCTCTCTTGTGCCTGCTCTATCGCAATTGGAACTCACGGTAGACAGAGCTTATCGCATCCACAAGCCGGCCCATATCCCTGCCGACAAGCCCAGAGACGTTCTAACTCATCTGCATTTCTACCAGACCAAGGAGAAAGTCTTGATGGCCGTTAAAAACACACCTACCTTACCTGAGCCTTACTCGGGCCTCACGCTGTTTTCAGATATCTCTGCAGCAACGGCCCAACGCAGAAGGGATTTTTCCCCAATAACAACCACCCTCAGGCAGCATAACATCCCCTACAAATGGGGATACCCATTTAAGCTAATGGTTACCTATCAAAGCAAATCTGCCATGATTTATCATTTTAAACAAGGCTACAAACAGCTGCAAAACTGGGGCCTATCTCCTCCACCACTCAACCCTGCCGTGTTTAAAGAGATGCCTTCTTATGTTCCCAAACCATGGCAAACCAAGAAGAATACCTGAAAGATTAATTTACCATCACAACTAATTATTTTTGTTAGGGCCTCAGTTAAATATCCCTGTGCCAGGCCTCCTTTCAATGTTAAACCTGAAGCTTTATCTTTGTGCAGATCTCTCTCTCCTCCTCCGCTTAATGTGTGTTAAACACACGACGCAAAACCATCTTTCTAACCCTTCCCTTTCCCACCCCCTCTTTACATCGATGTGCCAGTTCAGAAACACTACAATCGTCATCTTTGGTATTCATTGTACCATAAGTATATCTGTGCATTATGTTAGATGATTATATGTTGCTAGGGTGACCCCCCTACACCTAAGAAATGACAGCTAAAATTATTTCAATTAACGCCAGGGGGCTGAACTCCCCTTATAAGAGAGCCATGATGTGGAAAGAAGCCCTTACTTCCAAATCTGACATCGTATGTGTCCAAGAGACGCATTTTGCCTCTGACACAGCCCCCACCTGCCGCCACCCCAAATTTCCACATATATTTTTTGCACACGCTCCCACCAAAACCAAAGGAGTAATGATAGCCTTCAGAGACACTCTGGCTTTCCAGCTCCATTCCCTGGACACCATCCCACAGGGTCGCTATATTATTATTGATGTCACAAGCAATAATCATCGCACCACCCTAATAAATTTATACGGGCCTAATACCCGACAAAAAAAAATTCTTTAATAGCCTGCTCTCCAAAAAATTACAATCCTTTAAGTCACGTCCCATCATTGTATGTGGTGACTTCAATGACATTATGGAGCCGTCCTTGGACTCCACCAACCCCTCCCGCAGACCAAACTCTTCGCTACACACAATTACCTACAAAGAGGAGCTGTTTGATGTTTGGAGATGTCTTCATAGCACAGAACATGATTATTCATTTTTTTCCTCTGTACATAAGGTTTACTCCAGAATCGATCTGTTTCTGACGGATAAATTTACTCTCCAAAGAGTTGTCTGTAACCATTGGTACAAGGACCTGGTCGGACCATGCGCCTGTTCACTTGGAGCTTGCCTTAACCAAATCGGGCACAATGTTGGCCCCATGGAGACTTAATACCTCCTTATTAAATCATCCAACATATCAGAAACAGATTGAAACTGCTATTAGCGACTTTTTAAAAGACAATGACGGTTCTGTTACGGACCCTACTGTGCTATGGAATGCCCATAAATATTCCCTGTGAGGAACCCTTAGTAATATTGCGGCCCACGAGAAGAAACAGCACAATAAACATATTTCCCAAATTCACTCCCGTATCCATAGTTTGGAGACCCAAAATAAACATAAATATTCTCCCGCGACCGAGGAAGAGCTCAGCTGCCTACGACTCCAGCTAGGCGCCCTCTTTACCCGCCCCTACGATTTCTACATTAAGAGATTAAGATTAGCCTCCTACTCATTAGGCAACAAACCCGGGGCCTTTCTTGCCAAGCAATATAAACAAAAAAGCAACTCAAAGAAAATTCCATACCTTAAAGATGAACGTCAAAATAAAATTTTAAACCCTGCCGACATCGCAGAGCAGTTTCGCAAATACTATCTATCTCTTTATAATCTCCAATCCGCACCCTCCTTTTCCCCCCCAGATCTTGCCACTATTAGAACTTTTTTAGATTCCGCTCATTTATCCACCATCCCAAAAGACCAGATTGAACAATTGTCCCTCCCTTTCTCCGACACAGAAATAGAAAGAGTCATTCAAACACTCCCTCTTCATAAATCACCAGGGCCGGACGTCTTTGTAAATGAGTATTATAAAACACACTCGAAAGAGCTTACCCCACACCTCACCAATATATACAATTACATAAGCGACAAAGGCACGTGCCCTAAAAATTTTTTAGAATCCTTAATTGTAACGATACCCAAACCAGGGAAGTCAACAGACTCGCCTACTAACTTCCGCCCAATTTCACTACTTAATTCAGACACAAAAATTTATGCCAAGATTCTTGCCAATAGAATTGCTCAAATTACCCCTTCCCTAATACACCCTGACCAGGTAGGATTTGTTCCAGGACGAAAGGCTTCAGATGGTTCTTGCAGGCTTATAGACATCATGCAGTGGGTAGAACACCACAAAATCCCAGCACTGATCATATCCCTAGATGCCGAAAAGGCCTTTGATAGGGTCCACTGGCTCTATATGAAAGAAACTTTGGCTTCACTGATCGAATACTATCTGCAATGTCTGCCCTATACACCATTCCCACAGCAAGAGTATGAACAAATGGTTTTCTCTCGGCCCCGTTCCCCATAACCAACGGCACCAGGCAAGAGTGCTCATTATCGCCCATGATTTTCTCACTAATTATGGAGCCCCTTGCGGCTCATATCCGATCACACCCTCTCATTTCAGGAATCAACATTGGCCCCACACAACACAAAATAGGCCTCTACGCGGATGATATAGTCCTTACCTTATCCAACCCTCTTCAATCCCTTCCTCATCTCTACAAAATTTTGGAACACTTCGGCTCTATTTCTCTCTATAAACTTAATGACTCTAAATGCCAAATACTCCCAATTGGCCTTAATTCTATAATCAAAAATCAAATACTAGGCGCTGTTCCCTTCTCTTGGGCCCCCCTCTCTGCTTTACAATACTTAGGAGTCCAAATCACTTCCCCTAGCTCCAGTCTTCTTTCAGTGAACCTTGCCAACCTCACTACTACGTTGGGAAAAGTAGCGAAGAGCCTGTCAACGACTCGCACAACTTGGGCAGGTCGCATCGCCCTAGCAAAAATGTTTATGTTGCCGCACATTTTGTATATGATTTGAACTCTTCCTATCCCAATCATTCCAACACACCTCAAAAGATTACAAAGTATAATAAATTTGTATATTTGGAGTGCCAGACGTCCACAAATTAAAGCATCTATACTCCTTTGCACGACAGCATACGCTGGCCTTGGAGCCTCAAATGTCAAATTATACTATAAGGCCACTATCTTATCAATGCTGAAGGAATGGTGGAACCCTAAACACCCCCCTATTTGGCAACAAATCGAAACAATGGTTCTAAAGAAGGATCTTAGACTTATTCTAAGCGCAGCAGCTATTTCCCCACCTCTGGGGGTACATTATATGGATACGATTAAAGCAGCTCTTAGAATCTGGAGCTGCATCACTGGTCCTAATCACTCCATATCCCCGCAAAGCTCTCTACAGACTCCCAATTAGAACACTAGAACTTCTTATCCCAAACCTTTCCTTGGCACCATGGGAAGAAGCAGATATCTCCACCATCAGTCACCTCTATCATAAGAATCAAATCCAACCCTTCCAGGTCCTGATGGATCACTTCTCTTTAGACAAGACCTCCTTTTATAAATCCCTCCAAGTAAGACATGCTCTTCAACATCTAACAAATCTCCACAAAGATACTCTGGAAGATGTCCTTAATCTCTTTGAATCCTTGAAATCTCCCTGAAAAGGGATATCACCGATACACAAAATTCTCACCAAACCTTCTACAGGAAAAACCACAACCATGATCAAATGGGAACAATCACTGCAATTTAATGTTCCACAGGACCAATGGTACGTGGCCACCTCGATCCCACTGAAATACTCTAGATGGTATTTCACACGAAACAAACTGGCAAAGATGTTCCCAAACAATCCAATATATGCTGGAGGAAATGTGGTACAATATGGTCCCTTCCACATATATGGTGGCACTGCCCAACCCTTACTGACTTTTGGAAAGAAGTGTTCAAACTGGCAAAAGACATTACTGGTATAATAATGGAACCAGACCCAACTCTAGCATTACTGAACATAAACATGGATAAATATCCAAAACAATTCCACTGCTTCCTCACCCATCTCCTTATTGCAGCTAAACTAGCCGTAGCTCATAAATGGAATCAGACCTCCCCACCACTCCTTAAAACCGCTGTTGACATCCTAAATGAACATGCTCACTATGAATTCATGTTCGCAAAGGCCCACCTCCAAACGGATATATTTCAGCGATGCTGGAATCCATGGCTTCAACACCCTAAAGATGCTTTGGAACTGTAGCTTTATTAAGCAGCTGAATTCCTTGTCTGACTCTATCTTCCATAATCTACGCCATTAATACCACTGGCTGATACCACTAATGGATCTACATCCACCTGACGGAATTACCACCTACTGCTCAACTATATCCAACTCCCTTTAAATAAACCCATCCATGAACCGGCACATCAGTAATATGCTCCACCTAACATTCCTTTTTCTGGGTTCCCCCCGTTCCCATCCCCCTATATTTTTTCACATTCAACCTCAAGAGATAAGAGCTGAACTGTTATGAACTGTTACGTATCTTCCTGTTTTTTTTTTCTTTTACTTAAAATGATATCGTTCACTTCTTACAAATTCCTTGAAGCTATTTGAGGTCCTTGAACATTTATACCCCCTACTAAACCACAGGGTATACATCCATATAAGCCAAAGTGGCCATCTCCTAAGACGCAGCAGGTCCCCAATGGGGCGTCTGGGAGTACCACTCAATGCTATACACAGGGGACCCACCTCTGAAGTTCATAGTAAACCTCAGCGCGCAATGCAAGGCTTACCAACCTTTCTCTTGATTGATATAGGACCTCAGATATGCTTCTGTATAGTTTACAGTTCATTGTTGACAGAATATAGATACTGGTAGCTATTTTACATTGCGCTACTACAATTGCTGCTATGTAACTCTCTCTTCTCAAAATTTCAATAAAAAATATTGTTAAAAAAAAAAAAAAAGATATCCCTTTTACAAATAACTTTCCCCATTAAAAAAACAAGCTAAGGCCTACTTATAGGGGGCATATTTATAAAGAACTGAATGTGTCATTCACAAATATTCACTGCAGATGAATCACTCTCTGTAATGTATAGTGCATGCACTAGGAAGGTACACTTGCAATGAATGTTTGTTTAACATCACATTCACTGCTTTCTCAATATACCCCTTATTGCCCTGATTGCGTATTTACCACTTATGAAGGGTACTGAAAAAGAAGTGATAGCTTTTTTAGATAGTTTTGTCTGAGATATTCAGTATCTCTTTACCTTAACATTTTGGCATATTATTGCTTGTTCACTTGAAAATTGCAAATTATAGGCTAACACATATTTGTACTATTCATGTATACATTTTTGATTATTTAATTCCTTTAAAAGTTATTCGTTTTTATGATTGCTGCATTTTTAAACTGCTTGATTTTTTCAACAGCACTCTACTTGAGCAAAGTCATATATATTAATAAAAAAATCTGACTTTAAAGAAAATGTAATATAACTAGGTGAGAGTGGAATAGCTTCATTATGTCTGAGGGGGGCCTTTTCAATTCACAAGGTTCATTTTTATCCATGTTTACCTTCATTGCAATATTTTAAATCCAGATGCATCTGGTTATACAAAAGCTTATTATTTAAAGCTGGACTCTGGGCACAAAAATGTTCAATAAAAAACATCCCTCAATGACATATTAAATACATTAATAATAATCATTTCTTTACAGTTATTACCTTGTAAATGTAGCGGCATACCATCACTGTGCTGCACTTAGCCTGTGCAGAGAGTAGTACACCCACCACAGGCTGTCTGCAGAAAACTACAGAAGGGGACAGACACAAGACCAGTCACCCTGCACAAGGAAAAAGAGCAGCAGTGCCTGGTCTTCATATAGGAAGCTCCTGCACAGAGGCAAGGTCTCACACTGGAGACAAAATACAGTATAAATCCGCAATAAGGTGGTGTTTGCGTGATTGAGGACGCCGGCCGTATCAGGCCACGCTCCTAAACTCACTTGCTGGTGGAGATCCCCGCCCCGTCCCTCCCCACTCCCCCTGTTCTATACAATAAATGACATGTGGACAATTAAGCCCCCCTCAGGACAGTAACCAGTGTTGCTCTTGGCAATGGAATCCCCCCCTCCCCTCCCATTCTTCTCCCTCGCCCTCTATACAACCTATAGCTTATATATTACAGGTTACAGGTATAGCTATGTCAGGAGTCATGGTTCCACCATTTTGATTGTCTAGATGTTTAGTATCCTCTATTGTACAATGTGAATCTTATATCCCCACTGTGAATGTACCACTGCTAATTCTTGTTACATTCGAAACATAAATAAACTTAACGTTAAAAAAAAAAAAAAAAAATCTGCACTAAGGCAAACAAATAAAGCTGCTGTGCACTGTGTTCTGATATAAAACACTAAAACATACAATAAACAAATAGTGCAGCGCTCCAGTGTTATTAAAGTGCATATAATTGTACTGCACTATTTCAAAAGGTGAATAAAAAGTATTAAATATACGTGATTCAAACAAAGTCCAAAGAAAAAAATAGCAGTCCCTATGATGTCAGATGTGACAAAAAGTGTTGGGCGGAGCTAAGCATGGACACCACCACCCATGCGCATCTTTGTTACTGGAAAGTCCGCCCATCTTTGTTACTGGAAAGTCCAGTTTACCAGTGTGTCACGCTGGAGTTCCTGCTTTATTTGCCTGTGGAATATGTGAGTGTAACCCTCTTGTTTTAATAAAATTGCATGGATTTAACAATATTACACTGTCTGAGTGCTTCTGTTTTATGTATGACCCGGACTCATTTTGGAATAGGTGTGTGAACCCCTACCTGGGTGTTGGAGTCGCTTGATGCCACTTCGATTAAGGGAAATCCTCTAACCTGTTGGGATTGCTGGATTGTTCTCATACAAAAAGCGCATGTTGACCACTCTAACTAGGGTTTGGCACATCTGGTAAGTAAAAATACACATGCCTCTTGCCTTATTCAGGCAATATTTGCAATATTTGCGTATCTCTGCGTTTAGCTTTAAGCTGTGCTATAGAAGAATCTAATGGTTTTCTTTGTGAAGACTACTTTTATTTATGGTTATCAGTAACTCTGATGTGTCAGGAACCATGTACAAAAAAGTAAATCAGTGAGTTTACAGGATAATACATATCAGTTCTGTTCAGACAGTGCAGCTAGAAAACTTTAAAGCCCCTAAATAATAAAACATAAAATGCTGTGTGGATGTATCAGCATTCATGCAAAATGTTTTAATATGTGTAAGAATGTATTTTTTTTATATGTAAGTTGACATTCACAGGGTGAATGCAGTATTCATTTGGAGGCATGTTGTACCAGTGTTTCAAATTGAATGTGATTATGATGTGTTAACTGTTATACACGTCATTGCATGGATTTGTCTGGAAAATGTTAGCAGTCCAGGATGCAACATTTTCTAAGAACATTCAATCCTAACATTTTATTCTTTTTTTTTTTTTTTTCCAAAAAAAATATTTTATTGAGAGAAAAGCAGATTACAGTAGGAAAATGAATCAGGGAGAAATGCATTTGCCATGTTTGCAACAGAGATGACGCAGAGAAAACATTTTAGGTACACAATCTAACATGAGCAGGTAGTTGGAGGTAGAGGGAGCAAACTTGAAGTAAGTGTAGAAGACAAATAATGAGTCGCAGCTGTAGCTCAATACATAGATAGTAGGTAATTCTCTTGGGACAGATGTGTCGTTGCAGTTAACTTGCTACATATGCGAGTAGGACTTAAGAAGTGTATCAGAGATTGTAGGATCAGCAAGCATGTCCAGCGGGTTCTGTCTCTTTTATCTGCAGTTTAGAAGTTGGTTTCGCTCTCTTAATCTTCTCGAACCACCCTTGCGGCCAGCGCATTCGGGTTATGCATCGGGAAGGATGAGAGCAAAGGAGGACGGGGGGAGTGTGGAGAGGGGGGGGAGGGGTAAGGGGGGTCACTCTGTCTATGTTTTATGGTCTATGATAGTGGGAGAAGGTCTTGTCTGTAAGAGGGGCATATTATGTGTGTGGTATGTTCTTGTAAACATCTGAGAACTTAAAGGAAATCCAGTCAGCCCAGATTTTTGTGTATTTGGTAGGTGAGTCGTTAGAAATGGCGATCAGTTCTTCCATTTCGGATAATTTTCCGATTTGTGTGTACCAGTCTGCGATCAATGGAATTTTGGGTGTTTCTCAGTGTCTGGGGATGCAGAGTTTGGCTGCGTTAATCATGTTCATGGTGAAAGATTTACGGTATGTGACGGTACGCAGCGATTGGAGATGGAGTAAGAATTGTTCAGGGTTTAGGGTTAAGTTCTGTGAGGTGATCTTGTTGGTCTGTTCAGACTTTCTCCCAGAAGGGCACAATCTCTTTGCACTCCCACCAAATGTGTAGCAGGTTGCCTGGTTCTTGATTACAACGCCAGCACCGATCTGATGTGTTAGGTTTGTACTTATGGAGGATAGACGGTGTTCGGTACCAGCGTGTAAGGAGTTTGAAGTTGTTTTCTTGTATTGTTACGTTTATCGATCCCTTGTGGGTGTGCTCAAAGATTTTTTTTGACTCAATAAAGATTTATTGAAAAGTTTCACATGTCATACAGGGAAATTACATTATGTATGCTTCATGAACAATTAACATTTTTACTTTATGAACATGACATAGGTATGTAGTATAAGGCGATAAATACAGAATCGTTCTTGGATTAGCTCAATTATAAAGAAGTTACTTGCCGTGAGTTACACCTAGGTAAGGTATCCAGATTATAATATTGTCACCAATAAAACCATCTAGTGCATCATGTATATTTTATTAAGAGAAATTGGGATAAGGTGTATGAAATATGGACTTGGTTTAGTGACTCTCGGTGTATACATATGTATAAATTCATCCTTATATTTTATGTAGGTAATTGTATCCATATCAGCAGTAGCAAGGTCCTAGTAGCGGTGACTACAATTCATTTGTCATTTGGTGAAGTAGATAGTACCTAGGAGAAGGGGGGGTTGTTAAATAACCTAATTCTATTGGATTAGATTAGTCACTACATCCAGGGAATGATAGGTGCTCAAGGATGAAATCACACAGGAAGAAAGTCCCAATCCGTGTCAGGGAGGAAACAAAAACACTCAGGTGCCACTCAACACCCCTGCCGATATACTCTTACCAGAGAGCATGCGACCCCCTGATAAGAGTGGTCTAACACGCTTTGTTTACAAGTATGGATGGTCTCCCTTCCTGCTGCTGCAATCAGGTAGTCTCCCCTCCTGCCGCTGCAAACACTATCGACTCTTGTTCCCACTGTGGATACCTCCAAATCGCTCAAGTGGACGGCTCACCCAGACATATAGGAAATAAAGGTCCCAATAGTGTGATACTGTTTGCATAAGTTTAATAATAAATAGAATAACACTTACAAACGATTCGTCTTTGATAAAGCATAAAACGACATCCACCAGATTCAAAAATGGCCGCGCTGCAGCCGCGCATGCGCAGTAGCCAGACGTTGGTAACAGAGTGGTCAAAGTGCGGGCGTTCCTACCGGTTTCATCATACGTGACGTCATCAGGGATACGCCCACACACCCTGACCACTGAATTTATACCTAACAGAAGCCCGGGAGGGCCAATCAGCTCTCATCTAACAGGTTCTCCATACTTCCGAACCTCCTATTGGCAATTATCCTTTAAAACCACCTAAAACATGGCCGAATCCAGTAAAGGGGACAGTTTTTTTAAAAGGCGTTTCCAGAGCGGGATGTGTATACAAACCAATGTATAATCCCCGCTCTATTTCTTATTATCACAACGTGTGCAAGTCGTACGAGTCAGTAAAGTATATATCTCACAAGGCATACCATTAGAGCATACATATTATGTTCGGTATAGAGGTTAGTAGTAACAATTATACCTACTTATTAGGGGAAAATGTGTTGACCTGTCTTAGTCTGATATTGATTGCGGATCACATTCCGGTATGGGGAAGTGGGAGTGAAAATGAGGCAACCCATGGTTATGTTTAGCAGACATCTCTATGGCCTTGGGCGGGGGGGCCAAGACCCCGCCACCAAGTGACACCCCTGACGGGAGCTCTCTGTGTCCCAAGGTGCGGGATTGACCTGCCCCACCAGCCGCCAGGCGTGGCGATAAGAAAGTGTGGGTCAAGCCCGCGATCTCAAAGGTTATTGTACTACTTGTGGCGCTGGTCAGGTTTTTAGTAGTCCTGTTGGCATTGTAGCCTGGGGAGGGGCAGTGGTAAATTGTAAGGGCATTTGTGGTAACAACATTAAATATTTAAAGCTTGGGTGAATTGAGTAGAGTAGCGGTAAGCGATCCAGGGAGACCATTGTGTGAGGAATCTTTCCGCTGTGTCGTTTGCTATCGCTACTAATTCTTCCATATGGTAGATAGTGTCTACTTCCCGTAACCATTCTGCGACTGTCGGGGTGCATACAGATTTCCAGTATCTGGGAATCAACAGCTTGGCAGCGTTGAGGAGATGTCTTGTTATGGAGCGCTTGTAGCGTCTCATAGAGCCAGACGTGATATGAAGTAGGCAACAGGCCGGCGTGAGATCTATATTGGTCTCTGTGATGTGCTGTATTATGTCCTTCACTTTATCCCAGAATGGGATGATGGCTTCACAGGACCACCAAATGTGTGTTAATGAGCCGGTGTCCCGTCCACAGCGCCAACATATGTCTGGGGATTGGGGGTACCACTTTTTCAGTTAAGTTGGAGTGGCGTACCAATGGGTCAATAGTTTGTAGGACATCTCCTGTGTTCGGGTACTGATAGAGCATTTATGAGCGAAAATATTTGCCCTCCTCCATTGATCATCTGAAATGTTTGTTTGTAAGGCGTGTTCACAATATTGTTGTGTGTTGGAGGTGGATGGGGTATTAGCTTCTAGTAGTAGGGAGTACGTCAGCGAGGTGGTTTTGTCTATTGGCTCCCCTGAAAGACAGTTTCAAAAGGGGTTAGAGGTCTGTGGAGGTCATGTTTGTCTAGTGTGGAGAGATAGTTATGGATCTGGCAGTAAGTCCAAAAAGACAGTGGGGTATCCTGTTGAAGTCGTGCGTTGATGAATTTGAGGGAGCCTATGCGGTTGTTGTCGATACAGTGTAGTGCAAGGAGTGGGGTTTTTTCATCTCTTGGCGGAATTCTACCCCTTTCTAGACCAGGTGTGAAGTCAGGGTTTGAGGCGATCGGCGTTAATGGTCCCGGGCTGGATGAGAGTGCCATAGCTTTATTTACTGTATGAAAGGCGTCTAGGGTTGGTCCTATTATGGGATTCGATTTGATGTCATACTGGAGTTTTTGAAATTGTGTCCAGGGGAGGAATCGTAGGGGTAAGGATGTGCTACTGTTTTCCAACATGTTTCCCATGGCAGTTCCAGTCTATTATCCTCGCTAGACGAGCAGCAAGATAATAAAGCTTAAAGTTAGGCAGACCAATACCCCCTGTATCCTTAGATCTAGAAAGGATCTCAAGACTAATTCTTGGTTTGCGTCCTGCCCATATGAAGGTTCTTATGATGTTCGCTAGCGATGTAAAGAAGCTCGTAGGTATTTTAATTGGGAGTGTGTGGAAAAAATAGAGTATTTTGGGTAGTATGGTCATTTTTACAATCGCTGCCCGTCCAAACCAGGAGAACGACTGCGATCGCCAATGTTTTAGATCTGTTTGAATTTCAGCCAATAGAGGTTTGAAGTTCGCCGTGTATATGTTCGTAATCGTGGGAGTTAGGTGAACGCCCAAGTATTTTAGGGCAGATGCTTGCCATTTGAAAGCACAAGCAGCTTGTGCCTTCGTCCGTGAGGGCTTCGAGAATGTCAGATTGAGCGCCTCTGATTTGCTGTAGTTGACTGCAAAGTTTGAAATGTAACTAAACAGCTTAAAAGTTTTAATTAGGTTGGGGATCGAGATGTGTGGCTTAGTTAGAAAAAACAAGAGGTCATCTGCGTAAGCCGCAATTTTGTATGTAGTGTCCCGTATCTGGAAGCCGGTGATGTCTGGATTCTGCTTGACCATTCGTATGAGGGGTTCCAGAGTGAGTATAAAGAGCAGGGGTGAAAGAGGGCACCCCTGTCTTGTGCCATTTTTAATATGTACCGTATCAGATAAGGTTCCATTAACCTTGATCTTTGCCTGCGGTTTCTGGTATAGGCATGAAATCCAGGACATCATATGGGGTTTCATACCGACATGTTTACACATTTCGAGGAGATAATCCCATGCAACCCTATCAAAGGCCTTCTCAGCGTCCGTAGACAAGAGAAGGCCTTCGATCTTTTCCCTGTGGGCTCCTTGAATCAAGTTAAGTGCTTTTGTGACATTATCACGTGTTTCCCGTCCCGGCATGAACCCGGCTTGTTCAGGGCCAATAAGTTTCCCCAGAAGACCCCTGAGGCGCGAGGCAATGACTTTGGCTAGAATTTTAGTGTCTATATTTAATAGGGAAATTGGCCGAAAATTAGAGCAACATGTTGAGTCTTTGCCCTGCTTTGGGATTAGGGTCACATGGGCCAGGGTAAAGGTGTCAGAGACACTCTGTGGTTGTTTTAGATGATTAAGAGTTCGTAAGAGAGGTGCTTTTAGAAGGTCTATATATGATTTGTAGTAGAGGGCTGTGAAGCCGTCGGGTCCTGGGCTCTTACCTGGTTTCAATTGTCTGATAGCTAGTGTTAATTCGTCATCAGTAATGGGTTCTTCTAATGAGTCCGCTTCCTCAGGGGACATAGTGGGCATACCGCTGTCCTGTATGTAATTGTTAAGGATGTGCATTCTCTCTCCTTCTGTTTCTGATGGTTTAGGGAGGGTTTGGATATTGTAGAGTTTGCTGTAGTAGGATTGAAAGGCTGCAGCGATTTGGTCGCTTTTATGTACTAGTGTGCCCTCTGCTGTCCTGATCGAGGTGATGGTGGAAGAGTGTCGTGCTGCTTTTAATGCCCTCGCCAGGAACTTGCCACTCCTGTCTCTGTGCTCATAGTAGAATCCCTTCCTGAGAAACAAAATTTGTTTTGCTTTGAGATTGAGTAGCGAGTTTAGTTGCTCACTTGCCTCCGCAAGTTCAGCAGCTACCTTTTCCGCTTGGGATCTTTTGTGTTGGGATTCAAGAGTGGCAACTTTCCGAGCCAGGGAGTCAATCATGTTGTTATTTTGTCTTTTCTTGTGGGCCCCTAATCTCATGAGTACTCCTCGGATGACGGATTTATGTGCCTCCCATATAGTAAGTGGAGACAAATCATCAGATGTGTTTATGTCAAAATATGCCTTAATTTCGGTCGCTATTTTTGTGAAGGTGTCTGGGTCTGTGATCAGTGTAGGGTTCAGGCGCCAGTTGCATGTTTTGGATGGTTGGTTTAGCATATTCAGTGTGACGGCAATAGGGGAATGATCAGAGAACGTCTGAACTCCTATCTCTGCTGACTGGAGCAAGGGGAGATCTCTCTGTGTCAGGAATATATAATCAATCCTTGAGTGCTTCTTGTGAACATTGGAAAAATACGTAAAATCTTTCCCCGTTGGATGAACCAGTCTCCAGGAGTCTAATAGTGAGAGGGAACTCAGCTGAGTCTTGATACCTTTCAATATTTTGTAAGTTATGCTAGATTTACCATTCGAGGTGTCTAAGGGGACATTGAAGTCGCCACCGAGGATAATGCATCCTCTGGCGAATCTTTCAAGCTCCCCTATGAGGTGTCTGCAGAATGGGAGATGTCCAGTATTCGGAAAATAAACATTGGCTAGTGTTACTGTTTTATTCTGCCAAGTTCCATTTAGGAATAAGAATCTCCCTTGGGGGTCCTGTAGTTGTTGGGTTAGTTTAAAGTCTGCCTGTTTGTGTATAAGTGTGGTGATGCCTTTCTATTTCTGTAGTGGGCTTGTGGCATGGAAGGCTTGTGTGTAGTTTTTGTCCTGTAGTTTGGGAATCAAACCTGCCTTAAAATGTGTTTCCTGAAGGAATACGAATGCCGAATTAATTTTTTTAAGTTCGCTCAGTAGTGAGGTTCTTTTTTCGGGGGTGTTAAGACCTCTTACATTGCGAGATATCAACGTGGGTCTAGCTCCCAAAGAGGAGTAGGCCATTTTGTGTAGTAGGTAGAGATATTAATGGGGCGTTGTGTCCGTTTTGGTGAATGGAATGCAAAATTGAAGGGCTGGTCAATTAAGTGTGTTTAAATGAAGCTCTGTGAAGCAAATCCTATAGTTTGTAGCAAGGAAATTGGGAGATAAGTCCAATGGTCCTTAGAGTATTTTGCGAGTACCCCACCAGCGACTGCCAAGTCCCAGCTTGTCAGACGTGGTGTGCAGAAAATCTGCGTGACCTAGGGCTGGGGGGATATCAGTGGCACAATGTGTAAGTAATGAGAATGTGGATCCTGAAATCAGTTGAGTGCTACTGTTGGGGAGGTGTGCCTACATGCACGATGGCGGTTTTGCGTTACTTGTGGAGTGAAACCTGCTGAACCGTGAGGTGAGATAACTCTCGTCTAGAGAGGTGACAATAAAATAGTCTTCTCATATCTGGAGATTAAGCTTAGGTCTGACCTATGTAATGTAAGCATGCGTCCTGAATGAAGGGGGACGAACAAAGGTTCTGTTGGAAGGCGGGATGGTATGTGGTGGGTAGGGAGAAGGGATCAGAGGTAGGAGAAGATCAGTTCGCCTAGATATGGATGTGTTTGGGATAACCTTAGTAGTAGAAAATAGGCACTATAATGGGTACCTGAACAGTAACAGAACAAGTATTATGCCGGTATAACAAGTTTACCCGGTGGGATTGTAAGACAACTTATGGTTCTAAATAAGTTCGATATTACCTGTTGACTGCTCCTTGTCACATTAATATCTGGTACTAACATAACACATAAAACAAGTCCCAACGTTACTTGGGAAGAAGGGCTATGCATCCAGGTCCACCTAACTGTGGCCCACCTCGTTGACTATGAGGTAGGGGGGTGTGGTGATCCAGGAAGTTCCATTGGAAAAAAAAAAAAAAGTCCGTCTGAGGCTAGCCTGCAGGAACCAGGAGCATCTATGGGGTGGAACTTCAAGGTACTCCAAATGTTCAGTAAAACTGTCTCTGCTGCTGAGGAAGGAGAACATGGCAGCTCACCTCTAATATGGTGTCCATGGGGTTGTAGATTCCAGATTAACAGACCCGAGTCACAAGGCCATGCAGAAGGGGAACCGTACAGCTCAAGGTGTGTCAAGTGGACACGAGGTTGTGACTATCCCTGTGTAGAGCTCTGTAGATCCTCATTTATGCCACGGGTTTTTATGATAGGTGTATATGTGCATGCAGGTCTTTGGTGCTGTCGTAGGTGAGCGCGTTGGAGCCTATAGGTCAACCTGGATCTGACGTATGTAGGGTATCCCCTGATGTTCTTAAGGGAGGTCAGGGGACCGATCCACTGGGTTTGAGCAGGTAGGAAGCCCTTCCGCCTTCGTAGAACAATAGCAGGAAACCATGACAAGGAGAATTGGCCTACTTAGCCTGAAGGTGCTTTCTGTAGTGTCCAGATCAGCGGTCCCTCCGGGCTATGCGGGACTGTGGAGCTTTGGAGGGGCTGTACGTGTGCACCTGATCTTGCCTGCGGGCCGGCGGCCCTTCATCAGAATCGGAACGTTGTCTCCTGTTGCGATGTTCGGTTGTGTCCATTGCTTCTGATCTGGGTTGCGGGGGCTTGAAGGAGGCCGGGCGAAAGTCTGCATACCAGTCTGGCAACTCCATTTCAGGTATCTCCAGTGTGTCGCAAAAGCATCTGATATCCTCTGGGACTTTTAGGAGGGCAGTGCGGCCTTGTGAGGTTGCTGAAAGGCAGAATGGAAAAAGGTTGCTGAGGAAGGAGAACATGGCAGCTCACCTCTAATATGGTGTCCATGGGGTTGTAGATTCCAGATTAACAGACCCGAGTCACATGGCCATGCAGAAGGGGAACCATACAGCTCAAGGTGTGTCAAGTGGACATAAGGTTGTGACTATCCCTGTGTAGAGCTCTGTAGATCCTCATTTATGCCGCGGGTTTTTATGATAGGTGTATATGTGCATGCAGGTCTTTGGTGCTGTCGGAGGTGAGCGCATTGGAGCCTATAGGTCAACCTGGATCTGACGTATGTAGGGTATCCCCTGATGTTCTCAAGGGAGGTCAGGGGACCGATCCACTGGGTCTGAGCAGGTAGGAAGCCCTTCCGCCTTCGTAGAACAATAGCAGGAAACCATGACAAGGAGAATTGGCCTACTTAGCCTGAAGGTGCTTTCTGTAGTGTCCAGATCAGCGGTCCCTCTGGGCTATGCGGGACTGTGGAGCTTTGGAGGGGCTGTACGTGTGCACCTGATCTTGTCTGCGGGCCGGCGGCCCTTCATCAGAATCGGAACGTTGTCTCCTGTTGCGATGTTCGGTTGTGTCCATTGCTTCTGATCTGGGTTGGGAGGGCTTGAAGGAGGCCGGGCGAAAGTCTGCATACCAGTCTGGCAACTCCATTTCAGGTATCTCCAGTGTGTTGCAAAAGCATCTGATATCCTCTGGGACTTTTAGGAGGGCAGTGCGGCCTTGTGAGGTTGCTGAAAGGCAGAATGGAAATTTCCACTTGTAATGGATCCCTCTTTTGCGGAGTACCTCAAGAAGGGGGCGAAGCTCTCTGCACCTTTGAAGAGTGATGTATGAGAGATCTTGGAATAAGTTAATGGGCGAGCCGTTGAAGGAAAGTTGGGTTCTGTTCCGAGCCTTCCGTAGGATTTCCTCCTTTAGCTGAAATTCGATGATGTGACAGACAACGTCCCGCGGAGGGTCGGTGTCCCTGCCTCGGGGTCGCAGGGCGCGATGTATGCGTTCCATTCTGATTGAGGTGGCTGGAGGCCTATCTAGTAAGTTGTTGAAGATGGAGGTCACAGTGGTCTGTAATTGGTCAGTCTCTATTGCCTCCGGAAGCCCTCTGAGCCTGATGTTATGGCGTCTGCCACGGTTGTCAAGGCCCTCTAAATGGCGGTTGAGGTCCCTCATTTGTAATGTATGCATGTCCAGGGTGTGATGTACACGTCTGATTGTAGTAGTGTGTTGAGCCGTCACATTTTCCACTTCTTGGACTCTACCATAATTGCTTGAATGTCCAGTCTGAGCCCTGAAATGGCGGCAGACAAAGTTTACTTTATGTCGGTTGCTACAGAGTGTAGGTCTATCAGACTAGGCTGTTGTTGATGCTGAGGGGTGAGGACAATGCCTCCTGCAGCTGGAGGCCCCCCTTCTGTGGAGCCATCTGGGGTAATGAAGCTTTGAGCGTTATCCATAATTTCAGACTGCGTCCGCAGTCTAGCGGGAAGGTGCTGGCTGGGATTGTTGGTTAAATTGCGAGGGGAGCAAGGAGAGCGAGATCTGGTAGCGGAAGAATCTCTGGAGGCTGTTCCCATACTGCACGATCAGTGTGCAGTGCTGTTACCTCTATTGTAGGCAGTGTTATCTCACGGCTAGCAGGTTTTTCCTGCTCAGGTGTTCATGGTCAAGTGCGTACAGACCCTGTTAAAAGGCGGTGAGGTCTATTGCTTTTGGTTGCTTTTGTGAAGTCTGTGGAAAGGTTCAAGGTTGTGTGCCGGTGTCCACCTTAGTTCTAGAGTTCCCCTTTAAGGTAGGAGTCGATTGAGCCCTGTGGTCAAACAAGAAAGTTAGTCGGGTGTAAACTGTAGTAAGCTGTGTGTACCAAGATGGCCGTCCGGCACCCAGTTTCCAGTCAGATCTCAAGTCCCCTGGCTAATCCAAGCTACTCCCACGTCCCTCCAGGTATGGCTAAAGGTATGTGACCATTGTGGGGGAGTGCCAGGGCCCTGGCTGCTCTGTACAAGGACGTGTAGAATCCAAAATGGCGGCCGCGGTAGGCCGCGACTCCGACCCCGGCCTATATTGTTTGCGGTGGCCCAGAAATGACTGTGGGGCAGCTTGTAGTGATGAGGAGCTCCTGGGGGGTTATCGGCTGGGCAGATGGTGAATGGATGCCTTATAGGAGTCCAAGGGATCCGACCGTGAGGTCCGTTCCGGTAGGCCGCAGAAGCCGCGGCCTAAATTTAGCCGCGGGTGGCGCCCGATCGGCACGATCGAACGTGCGGAGGGTAGCTTAGTGCGCAGGGAGATGGCCTGTGGTGGTTTTAGTGCTCACCCGGTCCGCTGCGAGGAGGATTGCTGTGGATGAGAGGGTAACTCTGCAGAGCCTCTCAGGTGTGTGTCCTTCCACGTCCGCGTCAGGCCACGCCCCCCTTGCTCAAAGATTTGTGCCCATTGTTCCTCTGTTATGTTCAACTTGAGGTCTCTATTCCATGCCACACAAAATTTGCTTGTGTTGTTTGGTGTATTTGCCCAGAGTAGGGAGTATATAACGGATATTGTGTGTTGTGTGGGTCGCTTGGTAGCACATAGGTTGTCAAAAGGCGAGAATGGTCATGATAAGTCACAAGATTTTTGGGTATTATGTACAAAATGTCTCATTTGAAAATATTTCCAGAGGTTAATTGACGTTTCAGGCCGTTTTAATGTATCTAGGGGTAGAATATTTCCATTGGAATTTACGTGTAGGATTCGAATGTCGGACCCATTGGGTAAGTGTCTGAGGAAATGTTTGTCTAGTCCTGGGGGAAATTCCGGGTTGCTAAGAATTGGGGTCAAGGGGCCTGAAGTGCATGATATGCCCATTGCTTTAGCGGATCTTTTAAGACAGTCTAGTGTAGGGCCTATGAGCGGATGTTCTTTGAGGGTGGCAGGAATGTATTTTGTATGAATCCAAGGTGCAGCTTGTAGGGGGGTATCGGAAACTGCTTTTTCTAGTGTAACCCAGTCTTTGACTTTGTCATGTACATTCCAATCAACAATTCGTTGTAGTTGACAAGCCCAATAGTAGAGTTTTAAGTCTGGGCCCCCAAGCCACCCTTGGTTTTGGGGGCGGTGAGTTGCCAATGGTTAATTCTCGGTCTTTTTCATTGCCAGAGGAATTGGGAACACATTTTTTTGAGGTTGTGGAAGAACGACGGGGGAATTGCAATTGGGACTGTTTGGTATATGTATAAAATGCATGGGAGTATGTTCATTTTAATAATGGCCGCTCTTCCAAACCACGAGAAGTGTGGTCTGGTCCATCTTTTAAGATCTTCTTTGATGTTGTGGAGGATAGGGAGGTAGTTTTTATTGAAAAGGTTAGAGGTTTGATTTGTTAGGTAGATGCCTAGATATTTAATGGCAGAGGTTTTATTCTAACAGAAAGTATCATAAGGAGATTTCATACAAAAATACCCCAAGAACACTTGCTCAGACGAGAAAATACCTTAAGGGCATATTCTCAGAAGAGAAAATAACCTAAGAGCATTCAGTCAGAAGAAGAAATACCCTAAAACATTTAACTTCACCCCATTTTCACAATAGCCACACCTCTATAAATTGTGCAAAAACCCCTAAACCTAATGCATGTATGCTAGTCTATTTGCACAGAACAAATATACATGCATATTTTGGAAGAGCTATACACTTCTCAAAATGATGATTACAAATACACGTTTGCAAAAATAAAGCAAGTATTCAAATGTTGCTGCATAGTGTCCAATTCAGAATTTATATAAATCTGTAAGCTTTTAAAACTAAAGTTTTGCCTACATTCAGGCAGCACGTTGCAGGAAACCTTCCTTTTTGTACCCGAGTTAGATTTGCTTCATTTATTTTGCTATATAAATATCTTTGCAAAAGCAAATGATCTACTGAAGAGAATTATGCTGAATTTCACAGGTAAAATAATAAACAAAGGGGGCGCCTACCTATATAAATAGAAGTGTAATGGTTGCAGCTCCTACCCAGTAAATACCGGAGAATAAATAGAAGTGACCAAGGGCGCTACCATACATCAAATTAAAATGTTGTACAATACATTACCATGTGTACTCAGACAATGGATAATACATAAAATTCATATGATGATAAAAATAAAATAAAAGAATGTGCAAAAAACGCTAAACTGTGCAAAAAAAGTCCAATCTCATATATCAGAAAATTGTCAGCATGCCAGAATCAAACATCAGTGGCAATAATGTGCTCATAAATGTCCAACAATAAATCGTGCTTCGCTTCACCAAAAAAACTGTGCAGATTATATGCTCAACAGAACAATTTGGCCATAAATGACCAGCAGGCATAAGTTGAAATTTATCCAGAAACACTGCGATGCCAATACAGGATGTACTCTCACATTCGATCACCCCTCTCTTTAAGGTGCTGTGTGAAAGAGGCTCCCAACAAAAGAGCCACAAAGAGCAAATATAGTGTAATAGTGTTTTATTCCAATAAAAGGGTAAAGATAAAATCCCATGTGCTCACATTGTTTCCACAAACAGAAAGCATCGAACCATATGCAGCTGGAACGGCTGAATGACTCCAGGCTGATAGGAATCTACTGTAGATGGTGTCTCAGCCTGCGTTCCAAGCAGCCGACACTGGACTCTGGGTCCTTCCTACATGCGTGCCACGCCTCACTCCAATGCATTTTACACTCTGCACGTCATCAAGAAGCGAGCATGACACCTAGCTGGGAGCCTGATATAGTTCCCACCTGCTTGTAATTGGTTTAATCAATCTGGATTCACAACGATCCAGATCGTGCAGACAATGTGCTGAAACATACCAATGCATATAGTTGCCTTTAAAATTGCATATGATTGTACATGGTATATCTTATTATATCTTGTCAACCCATGAAGCATATATACACCATAGCAGTCGTACAATCAACTAAAATTACATTGCCTAAAGCCATATTAAAAATATATATTGGAAATCATCCCAGATTTAATTCAATAATCCATAGGTAATTGCAACATAAATTAAACAGTTGTAAGTATATCATATAAATATACCATAAAATGTAACTTACTTCTAAGTTGTTTAATATATCTAAAAGTGTATATAAATCACCATGGGAATCCAATCCCATAATAGAGATTGGATGTCGCCATCTAGTGGTATAATTATGGATAACTCACAGGGATTCACATGCCCATATAAAATAATTACCAATCCTAAACAAGATACTATTATTTCAAAATCAATGTGGATATCTCTAAAAGCTATTCATTTATTATCAATAATCTATAATTGGACAGATATTATTATTTTTAGTATTCAACAAATACTAGCTAAATCACAGATTGTTCAAATGTATTTAATTTATAACCTAGATGTGATATATATGTGAATGTTATTGTATATTCAGGTCGAGTTAATATTAGCCTAAACATTATGGTCAATTATCAAATTATTGAAATTATGGAGATATTACCACAATCAGGGTGTACAAAAGAGACTTCCTGAATACTGTGCCACCGTCCGAGACTTCAGACTAAACAAAAACAGATTGTGGGACACCCCACATTGATTTGGACGTTTCAAATGGGCACACCACGAGATAGCAAAGGTTGATTTAGTAAGAAAAATATATTTTTATTTGTACATAAAAAATACATATACAGCAAATTTTATACATAAAGAAAATAACTGAAAGAACAACAACGGCAAGGGGATCCTGGAAGTGGCACGGAGGAATACGCCAATTGATACTTCCCCAATCACTTCACTTGACGGTGACGGTGGGATGTTATAGGAAGTGATTGGGGAAGTATCAATTGGCGTATTCCTCCGCTCTGTTTGGGACTACTTGCATCATCTGCGACACGGCTTTTTCCTCCCCTTTTCCTCCTGGCCCCCCACTTTTATGTCTTGTTTTGGGGTACTTGATGGTCAGCAACTAGGAGGATCGCGATATACTGCCTCCCCTCTTGGTTCGATTTGGGCTCCATTTCCCCCACCGTCCTCAAGGATCCAATTTGTTTTTTAAGGATAACTATGTACTCAGTGAGGGGTCTAGTGCCACCGAGGGAATACCACACTATGTACCAATAATATACAAGTGAAGATAATCCCCTAAGTCTGGACCGTGATAGACCCCTATGCTCGCCCCCCTGATTGCCGTTTCGAGCCACGTGGAGCCATATTTGTTCCTGTAACTGACAGCCATAGTTGTTGGAGTCCTGAGGAAGCTCACAGCGAAACGCGTGGACTCCTTACTTGTGTAGTTACGCACTAGACTCCCTATTTGTGTAGTTACACACTACGGCTAAAGTATTTTAGACAATGGTATTATGTGCTTTGGTTGGGGCTCCACGACGTGACACTGAAGGCAACCTTGTGTGAGGTTTGCATCACGTGCCACTTCCGGGATCCCCTTGCCGTTGTTGTTCTTTCAGTTATTTTCTTTAAAAATAAAAATAAAATATATTTAAAAATAAAAATATATTTTTCTTACTAAATCAACCTTTGCTATCTCGTGGTGTGCCCATTTGAAACGTCCAAATCAATGTGGGGTGTCCCACAATCTGTTTTTGTTTAGTCTGAAGTCTCGGACGGTGGCACAGTATTCAGGAAGTCTCTTTTGTACACCCTGATTGTGGTAATATCTCCATAATTTCAATAACTTGTCAGAAAGCAATTCCGATTTATATCTA
>BLSH010366765.1:123824-138900 GCA_018402905.1 Glandirana rugosa
CAGTATCTCACAAAACTGAGCACATCCCTCACATTTTTGTAAATATTATATTATATCTTTTCATGTGACAACACTGAAGAAATGACACTTTGCTACAATGTAAAGTACTGAGTGTACAGCTTGTAAAACAGTGTAAATTTGCTGTCCCCTCAAAATAACTCAACACACAGCCATTAATGTCTAAGTGAAAATATCCAAATCGGGCCCATTTAGCCATTTTACCTCCCTGGTGTCATGTGACTCGTTAGTGTTACAAGGTCTCAAGTGTGAATGGGGAGTAGGTGTGTTAAATTTGGTGTTATCACTCTCATTCTCTCATACTAGTCACTGAAAGTTCAACATGACACCTCATGGCAAAGAACTCTCTGATGATCTGAAAAAAAGAATTGTTGCTCTACATAAAGATGACCTAGACTATAAGAAGATTTCCAAGACCCTGAAACTGAGCTGCAGCACGGTGGCCAAGACCATACAATGGTTTAACAGGACAGGTTCTACTCAGAACTGTCCTCGCCATGCTCGACCAAAGAAGTTATGTGCATGTGCTCAGCATCCTATCCAGAGGTTGTCTTTGAGAAATAGACATGTGAGTGCTGTCAGCATTGCTACAGAGGTTGAAGGGGTAGGGGGGTCAGCCTGTCAGTGTTCAGACCATATGCTGCACACTGCATCAAATTGATCTGCATGGCTGTCGTCCCAGAAGGAAGCCTCTTCTAAAGATGATGCACAAGAAAGTCTGTAAAGAGTTTGCTGTAGACAAGCAGACTAAGCACATGGATTACTGGAACCATGTCCTGTGGTCTGATGAGACCAAGATAAACTTATATGTTTCAGATTGTATCAAGCATGTGTGGCAGCAACCAGGTGAGGAGTACAAAGACAAGTGTGTCTTGTTTACAGTCAAGCATGGTGGTGGGAGTGTCATGGTCTGGGGCTGCATGAGTACTGCCGGAACTGATAAACTAGAATTCATTGAGGGAACCATAAATGCCAACATATACTGTGACATACTGAAGCAGAGCATGATCCCCTCCCTTTGGAGACTGAGCCGCAGGGCAGAATTCCAACATGATAACGACCCCAAACACACCTCCAAGATGACCGCTGCCTTGCTAAAGATGTTGAGGGTAAAAGTGATCGACTACCCAAGCATGTCTCCAGACCTAAACCCTATTGAGCATCCTCAAATGGAAGGTCGAGGAGCGCAGGTCTCTCACATCCACCAGCTCAGTGAGGTCGTCATGGAGGAGTGGAAGAGGACTCCAGTTGCAACCTGTGAAGCTCTGGGGAACTCCATGCCCAAGAGGGTTAAGGTAGTGCTGGAAAATAATGGTGGCCCCACAAAATATTGACATTTTGGGCCCAATTTGGACATTAATGGCTGTGTGCTGAGTTATTTTGAGGGGACAGCAAATAATACAATATTTCCAAAAATGTGAGGGGTGTACTCACTTTTGTAAGATACTGTATACAGTTGTGTTCATAAGTTTACATACCCTGGCAAAATGTATGATTTTATTGGCCATTTTTTATAGAATATGAATGATAGCACAAAAACATTTCTTTCACTCATGGTTAGTGTCTGGCTGGAGCCATTTATTATCAATCAACTATGTTTACTCTTTTTAAATCATAATGACAACAGATACTACCCAAATGACCCTGATCCCTAGTGATTTTGGCCTGATAACATGCACACAAGTTGACACAAAGGGGTTTGAATGGATATTAAACGTAACCATCCTTACCTGTGATCTGTTTGCTTGTAATTAGTGTGTGTGTGTATAAAATGTCAATGAGTTTCTGGGCTCCTGACAGACCCTTGCGTCTTTCATCTAGTGCTGCACTGACATTTCTGGATTCTGAGTCATGGGGAAAGCAAAAGAATTGTCAAAGGATCTGCTGGAAAACGTAGTTGAACTGTATAAAACAGGAAAGGGATATAAAAAGATATCCAAGGAATTGAGAATGCCAATCAGCAGTGTTTAAACTCTAATCAAGAAGTGGAAAATGAGGGGTTCTGTTAAAATCAAACCACGGTCAGGTAGACCAACTAACGTTTCAGCCACAACTGCCAGGAAAATTGTTCAGGATGAAAAGAAAAACCCACAAATAACTTCAGGAGTGAAATACAGGACTCTCTGAAAACATGTTTCAAGATGCACAATAAGGATGCACTTTAAGAAAGATGGGCTGCATGGTCGAATCACCAGAAGAAAGCCATTACTGTGCAAATGCCACAAAGTATCTCGCTTACAATACGCCAAACAGCACAGAGTCAAGCCTCAAACCTTCTGGCACATAGTCATTTGGAGTCATGGGACCAAAATTAAACTTTTTGACCACAACCATAAACGCTACATTTGGAGATGAGTCAACAAGGAGGTGGATCGCTGATGTTTTGGGGATGTGTGAGCTACAAAGGCACAGGAAATTTGGTCAAAATTGATGGCAAGATGAATGCATTATGTTATCAAAAAATACTGGAGGAACATTTGCATTCATCAGCCAGGAAGCTGCACATGGGGCGTACTTGTACTTTCCAACATGACAATGATCAAAACACAAGGCCAAGTTGACCTGTAGCAGAATAAAGTTAAGGTTCTGGAATGGCCATCTCAGTCTCCTGACCTCAATATCATTGAGCCAATCTGGGGAGATCTCAAATGTGCAGTTCATGCAAGACAGCCCAAGAATTTCCAGGAACTGGAGGTTTTTGCCAAGAGGAATGGGCAGCTTTACCATCTGAGAAGATAAAGAGCCTCGTCCACAAATACCACAAAATACTTCAAGCTGTCATTGATGTTAAAAGGGCCAACACGGTATTAAGAACTGGGGTATGTAAACTTTTGATCAGGGTTATTTGGGTAGTTTCTGTTGTCATTATGATTCAAAAAGAGTAAACACAGTTGATTGATAATAAATTGCTTCAGCCAAAGACTAACCACGAGTGAAATAAATGTTTGTGTTATTCATATTCTCTGAAAAATGGCCAAGAAATCATAAATTCTGCCAGGGTATGTAAACTTATGAGCACAACTGTATATACACATACTTATGCACATATACGCACGCATATATATACATAGGATTGGAGAGCATTCTGGGTAGCCAATCTGTAGAAAAAAAAGACAACTGGTCATTTTTATGAAGACTGTAGGGGAGTCCTATGTTCCTTGACACTGAAAAAAACATAATGGCTACAAGATTAAACTGATGTACTAAACAAGCTAGAATCAAAACAATCTGATCTTGACTCCTTGGCTTTTCTTCCAAAATAGATAGTGATGGCCAACAGTATGAGTG
Source organism: Glandirana rugosa (assembly GCA_018402905.1). Taxonomy (NCBI): domain Eukaryota; kingdom Metazoa; phylum Chordata; class Amphibia; order Anura; family Ranidae; genus Glandirana; species Glandirana rugosa. The sequence goes on from BLSH010366765.1 coordinate 127,131, forward strand.
ATTATAAATGTTGATTAGAGTCCTTCCTTTCTTATTTTAATACACTGTACAATCAGTAGGATTCATCAATGTTCTGATTATCAAGACAATTAATCTGATTGCTATAGATTGTTTTTTGTTTTGATAACCTCATCAAAATTACCTCTTTCTGGTAAAAAAAGTTTCATTCAACTATGTAAAATTCACAAACATTGAATATGTTTTTAAAAATTGCTACTATAGTTATCTGAAATCTATCTTCCTGTAGGCTTTCTTTATCATATACCCAACAATAAAAATGTAATATATTGCAGTTTACCAGTCCCTCTGTTTTATCGGGTAGGTCTACATTTTCTTGTTAAATTTGTTTATTTAGTTTAAACAGGTAAAATAATATAATGTAGACAATATGGTTGTAGGTTACACTAGGAAAAAAAATATATATATATATATATACACAACAATATAATTCTATTACAGTAATACAGGGTAATTTATAGTTAAAGTAATAAAGTGCATAAGAGTTAATGACAATAATACAATTAAGCCATAATATAGCTACTGATGGGAAATATAAGAAAGGTTTACAACAGGTTATATGTGGGGAAGGATAGGTTAATATGGTAAATGTTAGGGTTGTCCCGATACCGATACTAGTATCGGTATCGGGGCCGATACTGAGCATTTGCCCGAGTACTTGTACTCGGGCAAAATGCTCTGATGCCTCATCCGATACTTGGGCAAGCAGGGGATGATCATTGCAGCGCTGGAGGGGGATTTACAATCACTGATCTCCCTGTATATATTTAATTGTAGCAACTGACAGCCGCTTCTCCTCCCGCGGCTTTCAGCTGCTACAATGAAATGTATACAGGGAATCGGGAGATCAGTGATTGTAAATCTCCCCCAGCGCTGCACTGATCATCCCCCTTGACTGTCCCTGTATCCTCCTCCAGTCCCCCTGTCCTCTATCTGTCAGGATGGAGAGCGGAGGAAAGAGCCGGTAAATGTGTAATTTATCGGCTCTTTCACTGACTGTCCATTCATAAATGTCACTGAGCATCGTAAACTGTGCTTACGATGCTTCAGTTTATGAATGGGGAGGAGCCGCTGTCTCCTCTCCATTCATCTTCAGTGCAGCTGAGGCTTCTGAGAAAGGGGCTGGGGAATCTCCATCCTCTGCCCCCTTCTCCCTGTCTCAAAAGAGAGATGTCAGGGGTCTTTTAAGACCCCCTTATATCTCTCCAAAGCCCCCCCCCCCAACAGGGCTGATAAAAAAAATAAATAAAAGAATTGTAAAAGGTTAAATTGTAAAAATAATAAAAAATAAAATAAAAAAAACACACTGACATCATCCACTCCCCCCCCCCCCAAAAAAAAAAAAAGAAAGCATTGTAAAATAAATAAATAGGTAAATAAATTGTAAAAAATAATAAAAAAATAAAATTGTTAAAAAATATATATATATATTTGTGCCACTGTCACATGACCTTAAAAAAAGTATCGGTAATCGGTAATGGCGAGTACTTGAAAAAAAGTATCGGTACTTGTACTCGGTCTTAAAAAAGTGGTATCGGGACAACCCTAGTACATGTAGTAAATAATTATGTTATGAAGATTGAAGGTGAAATGCAATAGATATAAAAATAGATATTACTAATAAAGTAAGGAGGATGGTAATGGTCCTGGTATGGTCCGGGGGGGGGGGGCGCTCACTCGCCCCCATCCCCTTTCCTGGCCTGCCAGGCTGTGTGCTCGGATAAGGGTCTGGTATGGATTTTGGGGGGAATCCTATGCTGTTTTTTGGCATGGGGGTTCCCCCTTAAAACCTACATCAGACCGAAGGGTCTGGTATTGATTTTGGGGGTTCCCCATGACGTTTTTTCAGCGTGGGGGTTCTCCCTTAAAACCCATATCAGACTGAAGGGCCTGGTATGCTCTTGGAGGGGGACCCCATGCTGTTATTTTTTTTTTTTAAAACTTGGCGTGCAGTTCCCCTTCAAGAGCCTCAGAGAACAAGTTGCATGCCAAAGTCGGAGCAGTGAAGACAATGATCCGACTTTGATCCGACTTCAATGCTTTTCAATAAACTAAAGTAGGATCAAAGTCAGACAAAAGTAGTACAGGAACCTTTTTGAATGTTGGTCCGACTTTGAAAAACAAAAGTCGGACCAGTTAACATGGCTCTCATAGGGAATCATCATTTTTGTGACGTAATGCGACTTGTGTTCCTAATGTCGGTCCGAGAATCGGACTAGTGTGAACCTAGTCTATAAGATAAATGGCATTGAATATAAGCATGTTTTATGAAAACGCTTATAGAATATGTCATCTCAAATTTCATAAGTATTATAAGTGCAAACCGCATTGTCTCAAAATGATACCCTTCATATAATATCAATTGTATTTAACAGTTGAATTTATCAATGTCACTTTATTTGATATTCTAATATTTTCATTCATATAAAGGGTTCAAATAAATGTATATGTTTACCATCGCCATTATAAAATATTTTTTTGTAATGCTTAGTAGAACAATACTTTAATGCAGATAAGTGTCCAACACTTCAAGAAGTCCTCAGCTTTTTTTATAACCATAAAAGTAAAGAGGCAATTTAACAAATGCTTACAACTTTAGTAAAATTTAACTATTTGGTCTGTTTCAATCATGCAGAGTTACATCTGTCTCTTGAGATTGCTTATTCAGTTGTTTTCCAAAATAAGATCAGTTGATAGTATAATAATCACTATCCTGCTGTTTACAAATAAGAATTCTGTTCACTTGAGCTGTCCAAAATTTCGGGTAAATTAAATCTGAATTGTGATGTTTCCTATGAAAAAATAATTTACTTGCGAGCCCTCAAGTGTAATTTCCATATGACCTACATAAGGCCAGAAAGCTCACAAGCAACATATTATTTGATCTTAATTTCGATTCTTTTACATATGCAGCTGCACAGCTGCATTTAATGAATACGCAAAAACCTCATGCGGTTCCTTGATGTTTTGTCTGATTTTCTGCATACAGATACAAATCCCCTCCATGGCTTCACAATTGGCTCTGCTTTTTTGGATGTTTACACAGATGTTTTAAGATCCATAACCAACAACCCTGGTGGAAAATTCACAGTGTGTTGGAGAAGTTCACTTGCTTAAAGGGTGACTCCACTTTCGTGGGGAAAATATAAAGAAAAAATAGTATAACGCATATAATTTCGATACTAATCATATTGTGATTGAATGTTATTAAAAATGACCATTCCTTTTCAATCTGCAGCTGATGTAATTTTCTGAGGATGCATTGCAATATGCCTTTTTTTAAAGGAATACCTCACATAGGCAGGACTTTGAAGACAATTATGAATAAAGTTTTTACATGACCTTATAATTTTGCATTAAAAAGTGTATAATTTGCTTCCGGTTCTGGCGCCTTATGTGCGAAGAGTGATCGCAGATGGCTCCGCACTAACCCAGCTACAATCGGCATACAAATACGGGCACCAGCCCCACCAACTGCCCCCACAAACCGTGGACACCCTACTAGCACCCATGGACAAGTTCCTGACCAGCTCCAGGGCGGAATCGCCGATCCTAGCCCGCCCACTCCCTCAGAGCTTGGCGGCTGGGTGAACCAAGATGGCCACTGCCCTGGACCAAGGTACTCAGACAATCGAGACGCAGGACTCAGAGTCCCAAAGCTCCACACAGCAGGACGAATATGCTAAAATAGCTCAGGCAGTGCCAGCCCTGCTGTTGCCCAACATTACTCAGGCAGTGGATGCAGCTGTTCAAGCAGGCGTGGCACAGATCCGGGGAGACATAAGTGAGCACGCCCACAGACTCTCAGCAACAGAAGCTAGGATCTCAGACATAGATGATGAATTATACCAGATTAACGGCTACATTGAAAAAAAAGACAAAATACAAGCAGCAATACAAGAAAAGCTTAAGGATCTCGAAAATAGATCCCAAAGGAACAACCTAAGGATTGTTAGCCTGACAGAAAACTGACCTAACAGTGCCCTCATGCACCTCTGTGCCTCCCGCATTCCTGAGGCCCTGGGCCTCCCAGCCCCCTGCAAGGTCAAGAGAGCACACAGACTAGGCACCCCAGACACTAACCGTTAGAGTTGAGCGAACCCGGACTGTAAAAAAATCTGGGATTGGGTTCGGTATTTGGGTATTTTTTGGCGCCTGTTGAATAGCTGCAGGGCAGCCAATCAACAAGAGTTTGACTTGTTTGCATCATGTGACCCAGACTATTTTTGGCACCTGTTGAATAGCTGCAGGGTAGCCAATCAACAAGTGTTTCACTCGTTTGCCCTTAGAAGCCATCACAGCCATGCCTTCTAATGGCATGGCTGTGATTGGCTAGTGCATCATGTGACCCAGCCTCTATATGAGCTGGAGTCACGTAGTGCCGTGTGTCACATCGTCTTGTACTGGAGTAGGGAGAGGATGTTGCCGCCGCTGTGAGGGAGAGATTAGCATTCTAATATCATCTCATCCTGTATTAGAGACAAGTTCCTGGCGGTGATGTGAGGGAAAGATTAGTGTTCTAAAACCATCTGATACTGGAGTAGGTACAGGTTCCTGGTGCTGTGAGGGAAACATTAGTGTTCTAATATCATCTCATACTGCATTAGGGACAGGTTCCTGGTGCTGTGAAGGAAAGATTAGCGTTCTAATATCATCTCATATTGCAGTAGGGACAGGTTCCTGTCAGTGCTGTGAAGGACAGATTATTGTTCTAAAATCATGTCATAGTGGAGTAGGGAGAGGTTCCTGTCGGTGCTGTGAGGGACATATTATCGTTCTAAAATCATCTCGTAGTGGAGTAGGGAGAGGTTCCTGTTGGTGCTGTGAGGGACAGATTATCATTCTAAAATCATCTCATAGTGGAATAGGGAGAGGTTCCTGTCGGTGCTGTGAGGGAAAGATTATCGTTCTAAAACCACCCCATACTGGTGTAGGGAGAGGTTCCTGTCGGTGCTGTGAGGGACATATTATCGTTCTAAAATCATCTCATAGTGGAGTAGGGAGAGGTTCCTGTCAGTGCTGTGAGGGACAGATTATCGTTCTAAAATCATCTCATACTGCAGTAGGGACAGGTTCCTGTCGGTGCTGTGAGGGACAGATTATCGTTCTAAAATCATCTCGTAGTGGAGTAGGGAGAGGTTCCTGTCGGTGCTGTGAGGGACAGATTATCGTTCTAAAATCATCTCATACTGGTTCTAGGGAGAGGTTCCTGCTGCTGGTTTGAGAGGTGCATTTCTTGCACAAAAATAAAAAGTGCATCTACGTTGCTGTTTTAAAAAAAAAAAAAGAATAATGATTTATTATTCTTTTTTTTTGTATTAATAAATAGTGCTACATAGTACATTTGCGTTCAGAATGAGGAGATCGTCAAATAAGGGACGTGGTTGTGGTCGTGGTGCTGCTGGTGTTGGTGGTGTTGGTGAAGTTCCTGTTGCAGGGAGAAGATGTGGTCGATTTATGCCAGCTACACGCACAAGTGAAACACCTTCCTCAGGTGCGAGTAGCCATCAGAACGTTCAACGTTATATGGTAGGCACGAATGCCGCACAATGAATGGTGAGGCCAGAACAAGTACAGGCGATAGTAGATTGGGTGGCTGACAATGCCTCCAGTTCCTTCACATTGTCTCCCACCCGGTCCCTTGATGAAAGCTCAGAGTTGGCACCTGAACCCCATGGCCATCTGTCTTTCACCTCAGCCCCTTGTAAATCAGCCAAGCAGTCTGAGCCCCAAGTCATGCAGCAGTCTCTTATGCTTTTTGATGACTCTGCCGGTGTGCTTTCTGTGGGCCATCCACATAGCCCTGCCCCAGAAGTGGAAGACATTGAGTGCACCGATGCCCAACCACTTCTGTTGCGGGATGAGGACATGGAAACACCACCGCATCACGTCTCTGATGATGACGAAACACACATGCCAACTGCTGCGGCTTTCCACAGTGTGCAGACTGACAAGGATGGCAGTGGTGAAGGGTGGGTGGTTCCCAGCCGCCACTACTTTTCCAGGCGAGCCATCCCTTCCCTGCACAAACAAGACGGGGACAAGATCAAGTGTGCACTGCACAATGCCATCTGTGGCAAGGTCCACATAACCACTGATACGTGTACCAGTAAGCACTAGCAGGGACACTATATCTCGCTAACTGCACACTGGGCAAATGTAGTGGCGGGTGGGCCTGAGGCGGCTAGCCGTTTGGCGCATGTCCTTCCGTCACCGAGGATTGCAGGGCATTTCTCTTTGCCTCCTGTTGCCTCCTCCTCCTCCTCCTACTCCGCTTCCTCCTCCTCTACCACCTCCTCATCCGGTCAGTGTAACACCTTCACCACCAATTTCAGCACATCCAGGGGGAAACAACAGCAGGCTGTTTTAAAACTGATATGTTTGCGGGATGAACCCCACACTGCGCAGCAGCTGTGAACGGACATTGAACAACAGACCGATGAGTGGTTGTTGCCACTGAGCCTCAAGCCCGGCCTGGTGGTGTGTGATAATGGGCAAAATAAATATCGTAGCAGCTCTGGGCCTAGCCGGTTTGATGCCTTGCCTGGCGCATGTGCTGAATTTGGTGGTGCAGAAATTTCTAAAAAACTACCCGGATATGTCAGAACTGCTGCAGAAAGTGCAGGCCGTCTGTGCACGCTTTCTGCATTCTCACCCTGTGGCTGCTCGCCTGTCTGCACTGCAACGGAACTTCGGCCTTCCCGCTCACCGCCTTCTATGCGACGTGCCCACAAGGTGGAACTCCAACTTGCACATGCTGGAGAGACTGTGCGAGCAGCAGCAGGCAATAGTGGAGTTTCAGCTGCAGCACGCACGGGTCAGTCACTCTGCGGAACAGCACCACTTCACCACCAACGAGTGGGCCTCCATGCGAGACCTGTGTACCATATTGAGGTGTTTTGAGTACTCCACCAACATGGCCAGTGCCGATGACGCCGTTCTCAGCGTTACTATCACACTTCGGGCGATGATGGAAGAGCATGTGGCACAGGAGGAGGAGGAAGAGGGGTCATTTCCATGGTTATCAGGCCAGTCATTCACAAGTGGCTCAGATGGTGGGTTCCTGCACCAGCATAGGCCATGTAAAAAATTTTCAAGCCAGGGCACAATTCTGGAGGATGAGGAGGACGAGGATGATGATGAGGAGGAGGAACCGTGTTCACAGCAGGGTGGCACCCAACGCAGCTCGTGGGCATCACTGGAGCGTGGCTGGGGGATACGGAGGACACAGATGATACACCTCCCACAGAGGACAGCTTGTCTTTGCCTCTGGGCAGCCTGGCACACATGAGCGACTACATGCTGCAGTGCCTTCTCAACGACAGCCGAGTTGCCCACATTGTAACTTGTGCTGATTACCGGGTGGCCACCCTGCTGGATCCCTGTTACAAGGACAATGTACCGTCCTTAATTTGCTCACTGGAGCATGATCGGAAGATGCGCGACTACTAGCGCACGCTGGTAGACGCGCTGTTGAGGGCATTCCCAAATGACACCGGGGGCTCAGTGGAAGCACAAGGCAAAGGCAGAGGAGGAGGAGGAAGAGGTCGCCAATGCAGCTGTGGCACAGCAGCACGCCACAACAAACAGCACCACCAGCTGATAGGTAACATCTTAGCAGGAGGCAGCATGGTGGAACAGTATGTGTGCACACGCCTACACATACTGACTGATGGGTCTGCCTCATTCAACTTCTGGGTCTCCAAATTGGGCACATGGCCTGAGCTTGCCCTTTAAGGAGGTTCTGGCCTGCCCTGCAGCCAGTGTATTGTCTGAACGTGTGTATAGCATGGCAGGGGGCGTTATCACAGACAAGCGCAGCCGCCTGTCCACAGCTAACGTGGACAAGCTAACGTTTATTAAACCTTCTGCAGAATAGCCATTTAGACCAGCTTCACACAGCCATTAGTATACTTTTTTTTTTTAATATGCCTCCATATTTTGGGGGCTACCCCAATTAGAAAAAAAACAAACAAAAAACAATGTTGGCTACCTCCTCCTCCACCGCCACTTCCACCTACACCCCGCCACGGTCACCGCCTCCTCAACCTCTAGGGTCCTACTCCACATCCACCTCCTCCTCCAATTTTTATTGTCTCTGTCCCTATGACTCCACTGGATCTACTCATGAGAATATCACTTCCCACGTGGCCTAGTCACCTCGAGATACTAGTAACACTCATCCTGATCGCGGCCCGACTAGCTATAGCAAAACTTTGGAAAGCACCTCATCCTCCCGCTCTAAAGGACACCATTCACATGCTAAACATAAATTTCCAAATGGAATTCTCATTTGCCAAAGCCAACATGCCTACCCCAGCTTTTTACAAAGCTTGGGAAAAATTGATTGCTGATCGAAGGAGCGTGGATCTCTCTTAGACTCATGCTCGTCTGATTCCTTTCATATTCCGGAACCTGGAGAATGATACTACCTCAACTGCATAGAGTTGATCACACTCCAATTTCCCCCCTAGTTTTCTATAAGCCCAGCACTCATATTTCACAGTAGGCTTGTGCAATTCGTTTCGTTCCGAATTTCGTTTTTATCGAATTTTGCACAATTCGGCAATTCGGACGAATTCCGAATTTTCAATTTCTGAATTTTTCCGAATTTTCGTCTTTTGGAATTGCGGTAATTCAGCAATTTCGTTAATTCGGAAATTCGCGGTAATTCAGCAATTGCGGTAATTCGGAAATTCACTGTAATTCGCCAATTGCGGTAATTCGGAAATTCGGCAATTGGAACAGCCGGAAATCCGAAATTCAGAAATTCGGAAAACCGAAAATTGGAAAAAACTAAGAATATTTGAAATAATAACTAACGAATAACTATTAAATTATAGGTATTGGAATTTCCTTGAAAGTTTGGCTGTTAATGAACTTAGATATTACATTTAGCACTAATAGTCATACTTTCAAGAAAATTTCAATACCTATATTTAATAGTTATTTTTTATTATTTCAAATATTCTTTCTTATTTCCAGAATTTTGGAAATAGGGAAGAACATTTGAAATAATAAGTTATTAATTTATTATTTTTACCTATTATAAATTATAATAAGCTATTATTATTTCAAATGTTTTCCTTATTTCCGACTTTTGCAGTGTGTGACTCTACATGCATACTCTATGTATGTATGTATGTATGTATGTATATGTACAGTCACACACTGCAAAAGTCGGAAATAAGGAAGAACATTTGAAATAATAATAGCTTATTATAATTCATAATAAGTTAAAATAATACATTAACTTATTATTTCAAATGATCTTACTTATTTCCGAAATTCGGAAATAAGAAAAACGTTTGAAATAATAATAAATACCTATTAAATTATAGGTATTGGAATTTTCTTGAAAATATGGCTATTAGTGATAAATTTCATATTTCAGTTCACTAACAGCCAAACTTTCAAGGAAATTTCAATACCTATAATTTAATAGTTATTTATTATTATTTCAAACGTTCTTTCTTATTTCTGAATTTCAGAAATAAGGAAGAACATTTGAAATAATAAGTTATTCATTTATTATTTTAACTTATTATAAATTATAATAAGCTATTATTATTTCAAATGTTCTTTCTTTTTTTCGAATTTCGGAAATAAGGAAGAACATTTGAAATAATAAGTTATTGATTTATTATTTTAAATTATAAATGATAATAAGCTATTATTATTTCAAATGTTTTTCCTTATTTCCGACTTTTGCAGTGTGTGACTGTATATATGCATACTGTTAATATGTGTGTGTGTGTGTGTGTGTGCATACTGGGTGTGTATATACTGTGTGTATATTGGATGTATATTGTATGTATACTGTGTGTTTACATACAATATAAACACAGTATATACACACCCAGTATGCACACACATATACGTACAGTATGCATATATACAGTCACACACTGCAAAAGTCGGAAATAAGGAAGAACATTTGAAATAATAATAGCTTCTTATAATTTATAATTTAAAATAATTTATTTATAAACTATTATTATTTCAAATGTTCTTCCTTATTTCCGAAATTCGGAAATTGGGAAATAAGAAAGAACATTTGAAATAATAATAGATTATTGTAATCTATAATAAGTTAAAATAATAAATTAATAACTTATTATTTCAAATGTTCTTCCTTATTTCCGAAATTCGGAAATAAGAAAGAACGTTTGAAATAATAATAAATAACTATTAAATTATAGGTATTGTAATTTCCTTGAAAGTTTGGCTGTTAGTGAACTGAAATATGAAATTTATCCCTAATAGCCATATTTTCAAGAAAATTCCAATACCTATAATTTAATAGGTATTTATTATTATTTCAAATTATTTTCTTATTTCCAAATTTCCGAATTTCGGAAATAAGGTAGATCATTTGAAATAATAAGTTATTAATGTATTATTTTAACCTATTATAAATAATAATAAGCTATTTATATTATAAGTTATTGATTTATTATTTTAGATTATAAATTATAATAAGCTAATATTATTTCAAATGTTCTTTCTTATTTCCAACTTTTGCAGTGTGTGACTGTATATATGCATACTGTATGTATGTGTGTGTGTATGCTGGGTGTGTATATACTGTGTGTATATTGGATGTATATTGTATGTATACTGTGTGTATACATTCAAAATACATACAATATACACACAGTATATACACACACCCAGTATACACACACACATACATACAAACATACAGTATGCATATATACAGTCACACACTGCAAAAGTTGGAAATAAGGAAGAACATTTGAAATAGCTTATTATAATTTATAATAGGTTAAAATAATAAATTAATATCTTATTATTTCAAATGTTCTTCCTTATTTCCGAAATTCTGGAAATAAGAAAGAACATATGAAATAATAATACTAGGAACAAACAGGAATGGCGCTGTCTATGTTGCAACTAATTCAATACACTAGGTAAATGGTTAATGGATGTAATTGGATAAAAATTTAATATGTTTAAAAATTAGTGCTCATGAATCATAAATTGTAAACCATCACACTTCTTATAAGGTGCTAAATGTGCAGTACGATAAACTGTAAACAATAAAACTCTATATAAAGTGCTCAGCGTATAATGCCACCACCATGGAATCCAGATCTATATAAATATCTCTAGACTTCTATAAATAATGTATAATATATGCAAGCATACACAAAGATACCTTACATAAAGGATATAAAAATATTTGAATAGTAAAAAGGTGCTTAAATGTGTATAACCGTCATATCATTAGTGAAGCTCTGAAAAGTCCGTAAAAAGTCTGTAAAAACATGAAGTGAATATGAAGAAAGTCAGTGCGAAAAGATGAAACCAATAAGGGCTTGCAAAGGTAAAAGTTCAATTGCTCTATTTCTCAGTGCAGACTTTGGTGTGTGTAGAAGGGGTGTTTATTAGTGCTCATCCGATATCCAATGAAGTGAAGTACAAAAATGTCTGAAAAATGCCTGAAAAGTCTCGAAGTGATTACTATACTGCCAATATGTGTAAATTCGTGGAAAAATGATAAGTTTATAAAAATATAGGAAATACATTCCATAGAAACACATACGAACGTATATAATATGTAATAAATATCTTCAGATCTCTATAAATATATCTAGACCTAAGGTACCACCACCGTAATATGCGACTCGTGAAATATATCTCAAAATAACAAATGTCAAATAGCATGACGTGTAAATCGTGGAATATTCTTCACACTACCAAATGTTAAATACTAAGTACTCGTGAT
>BLSH010366765.1:138910-155859 GCA_018402905.1 Glandirana rugosa
AACACTTCACCTTCCTTTTACTATTTACCAAAAGTTAAAAAAAATGTTTATTGATAGACTTTTCACACCGTACGTAAACATAAATTGGGGGACTCAGTTATGAAACATCTGAAACCTGTTAGAGTCTGCAGAAGACTTGAGACTGGGGCAGATGTTCACCTTCCAGCAGGACAATGATCCTAAACATACAGCCAGAGATACAATGGAATGTTTTAGATAAAAGCATATTCATGTGTTAGAATGGCCCAGTCGTGGTCCAGACCTAAATCCAATTGAGAATCTGTGGCAAGACTTGAAAATTGCTGTTCACAGACGCTCTCCGTCCAATCTGACAGGGATTGAGCTATTCAGCAAAGAAGAATGGGCAAAAATGTCCTCTCTAGATGTGCAAAGCTGTTAGAAACATACCCAAAAAGATTTGCAGCTGTGATTGCAGCGAAAGGTGGTTCTACAAAGTATTGACTCAGGGGGTTAAATACAAATGCATGCCACACTTTTCAGATAGTTATTTGTAAAAAAAATTGAAAACCATTTATCATTTTCCTTCCACTTCACAAGTATGTGCAACTTTGTGTTGTTCTATCGCATAAAATCCCAATGAAATACATTTATGATTTTGGTTGTAACATGACAAAATGTGGAAAATGTAAAGGGGTATGAATACTTTTTCAAGGCACTGTATATACAGGGATACAGTATATATAATCATTTTGGTCTATCAAAGCAGAATGCTGAATTCTGATTAGATGATGTTGGGACCAAAGCCATTCAAAGATAAAGCAATTGGTTTTGAAAGTATTTTATGTATAATAAATAGAGATGTGCTGAAATTTCAGGCATCGAAACATATGAGCCGAAAATGGTGTTATCAGCATTTTACCGATAAGAAAAAAAAGGTGTCGATAAAGGCACCGAAATTTTTCCATGATTTAGCTGCGATTTTGCCACCATTTTACTGTGCTTATGGTGTGTTTTTCATAGGTTCCGTGACTCAAAAACCGCATCAAAAGCGTAACATGGATGCATTATTCATGCGTTCTTGCTACATTTTCAATGCATTTCAACAGGGAGGTGCGTTTTTGGTGCAGTTTTTTTTTAACTGACCAAAAATGCAGCAGGTAGGATTTTTAATACCTCAACTAAAGTGCAATGCACAAGTGTGAAGACATACATAGAATTTAAAGGGATGCATGCTATTCTTGCGCTGAAGGTGCCAATAAAGGCCAACAATAAATTCATATTCATTTAAATTCATGAGATTAATTAAAGAGTTGAATAGAATACAATTATAATATATATATATATATATCTATATATTTAAAAACTGTAATTTTCGGTTTTCGGCCAAGTGCATCCTACATTTTTGGTTTCGGCACCAACATTTCTATTCGGTGCACCTCTATGAATGTTACATTGTTAGCAAACAATGGGAATATCTTTGGGACTTCATGAGCACAAACGTGCACAAAAACTTGAGCATGCCAGCCAATAAGCTTCTAGCTTTCATTTTCAAAGCTCATATGAACAAGCTGAACATAAAAACTAATTGGTTACTATGCACAGCTGCTCCAGATTCTGTCTGTTGCAGTTTTATCAAATTTGCCCTTTGATGTACAAATTGAATCATCATTTGTAACCGAGTTTGCACTTGAAGAGCTCTAAAGATTCTGGATTAGAGCGGATATAAGGTGCCATAAAAACTTACAGTCATGGAAGTGTACTTACCTCGGGACCAGGGGGGCCTCGTGGCCCTGGTACACCTGTTTCACCCTGCAGATTTAAGGTAACACTACATGAGGGAACTATTTCTCCAAGCCATGGTAATGCACAGAATATTTCTATGATGAAAGCACTTTAAGTCATTGTTCCAAATACTTTAATGTAATCTTTTCACTGACGTACAATTGGCCCTGGAATCCCTTGAAATCCTTGAACTCCTTTCATCCCCATTGGCCCCTAAAACATAAAAGAAAATTAAATACAATTTTATTAAAGGCATGCTATAACTTGGTCTGGCAACCAGTGTTACAGAAAACACGAGTGCTTTTGTTTTAAGATATGCAGAAGCACTACACAGCACTTTACAGTGCAGTGAAAAAGTATGTCCCCTTCCTGATTTTTTTTGCATAATTGTCACAGTTAAATGATTCAGATCATCAAACAAATGTTAATACAATATAATAAATCCCCGCGCTAGGAACCCCAACAAGATATTTCAAGACTGCAGCCTTCCAGTAACCTCCTCCTCAATGGAAGGAGTGGGATGCAATACTAGGAAAAAACAGGAATGGCGCTGTCTATGTTGCAACTAATTCAATACACTAGGTAAATGGTTAATGGATGTAATTGGATAATAAATATCATATGTTTAAAAAATAGTGCTCATGAATCATAAATTGTAAACCATTACGCTTCTTATAAGGTGCTAAATGTGCAGTACATACGATAAACTGTAAACAATAAAACTCTATATAAAGTGCTCAGCGTATAATGCCACCACCATGGAATCCAGATTTCTATAAATATCTCTAGACTTCTATAAATAATGTATAATATATGCAAGCATACACAAAGATACCTTACATAAAGGATATAAAAATATTTGAATTGTAATAAACATGTATAACCGTCATATCATTAGTGAAGCTCTGAAAAGTCCGTAAAAAGTCCGTAAAAACATGAAGTGAATATAAAGAAAGTCAGTGCGAAAAGATGAAACCAATAAGGGCTTGCAAAGGTAAAAGTTCAATTGCTCTATTTCTCAGTGCAGACTTTGGTGTGTGTAGAAGGGGTGTTTATTAGTGCTCATCCGATATCCAATGTGACATGGGGGTGAAAATCACTCGTGCTCCCCCTGATGTGCCCTCACTTACCAGAGACTTCCTACCCCTGCAGGGGTACTGCGCATTTGGTAAATGGGGTCTTTTTATCCTCGGTGGGTAGGTAGGGATCCACGCTCTTCCTCCACTCCCGCTGCGACGGGGTCCACTCCAGAACACCTGCTCCGACCGTTCGTGGCTCATTTACTGTTGCTTAGCCTACTGAGATGCCCTATGTTGCTGTCTGGACTTGAAACTCCTGGTATAATTGGTAGGCTCAAAAGGACTACTCTGTTAGCTTTTATTGATTTTTAGTGTAAATGTTGAATGGCTCCTCTCCTGGGCTCATCTTCCTTATACAAGCATTAAATATGTTCCTCCAAGACCTATTCCAATGAAACAATTCCACTTCTTGCAAGTACAAATCCACAGATCTGAGGGCAGAGAGGCTCTTGAAAGTTGGACTTACTACTTATCAAATTGTCTGAAGATTTACCACTTTGGGACTGTCTTTTGAATTCATCTGTTTTTTGAATTCATCGCTATTACCATATTGAGACTCTCGTTGCACTTTCATTTTCCAGAATTTTTGCACATTTTTATCTATGCATGTTTTGCACAAATATTGATATTTGTTATTTCACCACAATTTTTGCACGCATTTTGTGCGACCTGCGTGGAGCATGATGTATACCTAGCTACCATTCAGATTGCACTGACATTTGATTTAGCATTTGCACTTTAGTATTCAAGCTTTGATATATTTAATGGTAGTTTTCCTTTGCCTTGGTGCTGAGATCATATTTGTGATTAATTGTTTTATGAGGGGAGCGCGGTTTTTCTTGATTTCAAAAGACTCATAATGCCTCATAGAATATACGTTGGTGTGTTTGCTTTCTAAAATGGGGTCATTTTGTGGGTAATTCCATTTTCCTGGTGCTCTAGGGCCTTCAAAAGTGTAATAGGTTGTTAGGAACTTAGATGTGAAATTTCTGCTCCTAGAGCACCTGACGGTACTCCCTGCATGTTGGACCTCTCTATGTGGCCAGGCTGTGAAAAAGTCTCACACATGTGGTATCGCCATACTTGGGGCGAGTAGCAGAATGTATTTTGGGGTTTAATTGGAAGTATGCATATACTGTGTGTGAGAAATAACTCGTTGTTATGACAATTTTGTGTAAAAAAAAAAAAAAAATTCTAAATTTTACCAAGAATTGTGGGAAAAAAATACAACTTGCCATGCCTCATACTGAATCTTTCCTGACATTTCAGGGCCTCAAGAAATGAGATAAGCCATCATTGCATCAGGTGTGATCAATTTTCAATGAGTGGTACCATAGCTTCTAGACTCTATAACTTTCACACAGATGAAATAATATACACTTGTTTGAGTTATGTTTACCAAAGTTATGTAGCAGTATAGGTTTTGCCCCAAATGTATGAACAAAAATGATTTATTTCTTTGCAAAATTGTATCATAAAAACTAAAAAAAAAGTGTTTATTTTTCAAAATTTTCGCTTTTTTTTCTCTTATGTCACAAAAAATAAAAAACTCAGAGGTGATTAAATACCACCAAAACAAAAAAATTATAAAAAAATTGTTTGGGTACAGTGTTGCATGACTGAGTAATTGGCATTCAAAGTGTGAGAGCACTGAATGCTGAAAATTGGTCTGGGCAAGAAGGGGGTATAAATGTCCTATATTGAAGTGGTTAATGTTTATTGTTTGACTTTTGTTGGGGTTTTAAAACAGCTGCTCCAGGGCAATTCTTCATCGAGAGAATATTGTTTGATTTTGCTGTAATCACATTTCCTTAGGCGCTGAGTGAGTGTTCTTGTTTGGGCGCTCCTTTTAGGGGGTTACACTCGTACAAAATCTTGAGTATGCAGCCCAGTTCTGGCCACCAGTCCTCAGAAAGAATGTGCTCCTGGAAATGGAGAGAGTCCAGAGAAGGGCAGCCAAACTAATAAAAGGACTGGAGGACCTTAGTTATGAGGAACGACTACAAGCATTAAACATATTCTCTCTGGAGAATAGATGCTTGAGGGGAGATATAATAGTGATATACAAATACCTTAATGATAATTCTAGCATACGGAAAAATACATTTCAGTGGTAGGGTGTTTAAAAAGACACACAGGCATTCATTGAAACTGGAAGAGAAGCAGTTTAACCTTAAACTTTGTAGAGGGTTCTTTACTGTCAGATCAGTAAGGATGTGAAACTCCCTTCCACAAGCAGTGGTATCAGAAGGGAGTGTTGATAGTTAAATAAAAAAGGTTAGATGGGTGTCTTAACAATTGCAACATAGAGGGATATGTTACCTTACCAACTATGTAACTATGTAAATATCTGCTAAGGCATATTTACTGACATTATACACCAGGAGTTCTGGGAACTGTTATTCAAGCAGCTGCCTGCACATCACAGAAAAGTGTCATGTAGACACAGCTGAACACACATATGCCAATGCAGGAAGCCATCTTAACCTCTTTCCTACTGCTGTATGCAGAACGTCGGCCGGGAAGTGGTTCAGTTATCCTGGCTGGGCATCATATGACGTCCAACAGGATAACATGCTGGCGCCCGCCCATGGGGACGCGCATCACGGCGATCGGTGGTGTGGTGTGCCAGCCTGACCCACTGCATTACCAAGCTCGGTATAGAGCTTCCTTCGGAAGCCCTTTACCATGTGCTCAGTCATGACCAATCACGGCTGGTCCCCGTGTACGCGGGGAAAGCCATTTATCGGCTTTTCCTCTACTCGCATCTGCAGATGCAAGTATTGGAGAGCTGACCGGCTGCTCTCCTGATGGATGGGTCTGTGCTGAGTGTTTATCAGCACACCCCCCCGTGGGATCGCCACCTTAGACCACCAAGGGCCCACCAGGGAGAACCCACCCAGGGAGACCACCAGGGAACTGATCAGGACCACCAGGAAGCCCACCCTAGACCACTAGGTAAGGGGCACAGTGCACAACATGGATGTCAACTTCAAATGCCACCCTAGACCACCAGGGAATGGGCCCCTATTAGTGCATATGTCATTGCCGCCCGCTGCTGCTCTCTTGACAGGAGGGGGGTCTGTGCTGATTGATTATTAGTGCAGCCCCCCAGAGGATGCCCACCCCGGACCACAAGGGATGCCCATCCATGGGCACCAGTGATACCAATCAATTCCCAATAGGGATGGCACTCAGTGCCCATCAGGGATGCCTGCCAGTACCAATTGATCAGTGTTGCCTAACAGTGCCATCTATCATTGCTGACCATCAGTGCCTATCAGTGCTCATCAATCAGTGTCCAATGTCACCTATCAGTGCCCAGTGCCACCTATCAGTGCCCATCAGTGCTGCCTATGAGTGTCCATCAGTGCTGTCTGAGTGCCCATCAGTGTCGCCTATCAGTGCCCGTCATTGCTGCTTATCAGTGTCGCCTATCAGTGCTGCATATAAGGGCTTCATCATCAGTGCCCATCAGTGCTACCTCATCAGGGCCGCCTCATCAGTGTCAATTAGTACTGCCTCATCAGTGCCCATTAGTGCAGCCTCATCAGTACCCATCAGTGAAGGAGAAAACTTACTTATTTACTTATTCACAAAGTTTTGTAACAGAAACAAAGAAAAACTTTTTTTTTTTTCAAAATGTTTGGTATTTTTTTATTTGTAACGCAAAAAATAAAAACCCCAGTGGTGATCAAATATCACCAAAAGAAAGCTCTATTTGTGCCCAGTATTGAAGTGGTTAAAGGATATAATATAATATTTCATCATTGGTTTCTTTGACTAATACTGAAATTCAATAAATACTTGAACACCAAACCCATAATCCTTGAAGTGACATTCAATCAAAACATAATTAACCCATTTTGCTAAAATTGTAGGAGACAAAAAAATCAATTAACCTGAAGGATACTTTTTCACTGTTAGTAGATAAATTATTTATAACATCAATTTCCTATGTTTATTTCAGTTGGCTTACGTACTGAGCACAGGGTGTCTGCTACATAGATTTAAAATGTTTGAATAAAAATCTATATCATATTTTTCCAAATGTATAGACTAAGACTACACCCTTGTACAGTAACTGATGACAACTATTAATCCTATCTAAAAATCATGTTAAATTTGAGAATATATAGTAAATGTGCAATATATAATATAATTAAAACATAATTTATTGTGTTGTAAATAGTTCCAACATGTTTGCTCTTTCTAAAGATTGTTCAGTTCCCTTCATAGTGATCCTGATGTGACTTATGATATGATATAGATCCAGGGCAGTGAAGCTGAACATACTTTACAGCTTTTTTACTGTCAGGGATGTCAGTGCTCCTGAAGTCATATTCAGCCCTGGAGTCAGAGAATGTCAGGTTTTATATGTGAATTCTCACACAAGTATTTTATTTTGTAATAGTTTCCATCTGAGCTACATGTTAGGGAATAACTTGCTTTGTGCATATCCAGTTTGGCAGTCATTGACTTCTTGGGTGTGAGATCGTTGACGGTGAGTCAGTTTCCACCAACTTATCCATAAGGCTTTGGTTACTTGATTTCTTAAGCTCAGGTTTCCTCTAATGCATTTTCTGGGTTTCACTATTCTTGATGCCTTTGTGCACTACAGACTTCTCTCTGGACTCTGCATGCTTGCATCACTTTCCATTTGTCCCTCAAAATCCTGTCCACCTGAGGTGTATGCAAGCATGCCAGTGAGTTAGCAACTTCTATTACCCCTTCTGTGTTTAACCCTTTCCCTGCCAGATCCGTATGGTGTACGGACCTACAGCACTGCTTCCAGCTGGCCAGGTCCGTACGGACATGATTCCTCCTTCTGCTATAAGCTCATAATCACTTCACTTACCATGAGCTTATAGTAAAACTGTTCAGCAGACACTGGTGAACAAATTGATAGCTCTAATCAGGGACTGATTTACCTAAAATATTACCCCCCCACCACTGCCACCTTTCTGCCCTATGTCTCCTGTCCCTCCATATGCCTAAAATGCCCTCTGCCTACTTAAAAAATGCCCCTCTGCCTACTCTAATGCTCCCTCTGCCTGCCACTTCACCCCGCTCTCCCCCCTAGCACCTATCCCCTCTTGCACACCCGATCCTCTAGTGACAGCCCTGCAGCTGTCGGCTTCCCTCCTCTGCCCTCCTGCCAACAGATCCCCCTTGCTAAACCGACCCCCCCACCCCCGTAAGTGCTGGATGCCCCCTCCGTGCAGCAGCTGGTCGGCTCTCCCTCCTCCCCCTTCCACTGGCTGCAGCCGCTGCTAGTGTGGGAGGTCATTGTCAAGATGGAGAGCGGGGGCTGGTAAACATGTGCATTATCAGCCCCCTTCCTTCCTGAAATAATACTGACAGTAATCAGTACTGATTGCTTCTGTATTCATTAATCACTGACACATAGGAACCTGTGTTTACTATTTGTCAGTTTATAAATGAAATATAGTAAACACTGTTTACTATATTTCCTTTTATAAATGAAAATGAATCTCTATACAGACCCCTATCTCATTCATCTACAGTGCAGCTCAGGCTGCAGAGAAAGGGACTGTCCTCAGTCCCTTTCTCTGACTCAAAAAAGAGACATTAGAGGTCAGTTTAGACCTCTGATGTCTCTCCAAAGCCCCCTTCCCCCCCAAAAAAAGTAAAAAAAAAAAAATCAATAATGTAAAAAATAAAATTGTACCTGTACAAAAAAATAAAGTTGTAAAAAAAAAAATAATAAAATAAAAAACATAGTAAGAGCCATTTAAAATGAACAGGCTCCATAAAGCGGATCCGCCTGCTCAGTGGGGGATCTTTCCGCTGATCCTCGCTGAGCATATGGATGATGGGTCTGTGTCTGCATGCAGAGCAGACACGGACACAGCCTGCTCTCCTCTATGGGGCAGTCAGATGGAAACAGACCACCTGTCTGTTTCCATCCGGCTGCCATCTGATACAGTGCACCAGATGGATGGGGAATATATTCCCCATCCATCTGTATTTGACGGACAAAAAAATTGAAAAAAGGAAAGGCTGACCTGATCGGCTTGCTCATGTGAAAGGGACCTTAGGGTAGATTTAAACATGCGTCTAAATCTCCCATGCCTCTGAAGCCTGATCCACATTTGGGTCACATGCCACTGGCTACTGACGGGCAGCGAGGAAGCGATGTGACACCTCCTCACCACCTGTTTTGACCCCATTTTGCCGACAAATGCACACATGCACTTCACAAGGTTGCGGGGCATTTTTGTCACTTCCACATTGACTTGAAGATGTAATGTTCGGCGCCAGCATCATTGCAAGTTGAGTCAAATTTGCCACAGGCACAAAGCATCATGGCCACAGCACCCTGCCCGCTGCTTATTGCAGCTTAAGGGGGTGAGGTTGGCAGGTGGCAGAAGCTCAACTGCACTTTTTTTCTGCCCCCTCCACCTCAGGTCTAAACAATGCCTAAGGTCTCTTTCACGTGGGGCATACTACAGCAAGCCCATGTTTAGCTGCATTGGTATGCACAGGTGTTCCCATGCATCCCCGTGCAGGCAGTTCCATTGATGTCAATTGGGACACAGCGATTGCACAGGAATGCACAGGTGTTCCATGCATTCTTGTGCAGGCAGTCCCTTTTATATCTATTGGGATGCAGCAGATGCATGGACACAGCCACTGCTCCGAACTTGTATTCATGTGGGTGTATGTCCCTGAACTCTCACTGTCTGCATTTGTGGCCATGCGCCTATACCCACACAGATGTCAGACCTGTCTGCGCAGCTGCTTCATCCCAATTGGCACAGAAGCCTTTGCATCCCCATGCAGGTAAACACTGCCCTCCATGGGTGTATGCTTTAGAATACCTACCTTAGGAGGATTTAGCAAGAGTTTTGTTAGCTATGCTGTGTTTATGTGTGCAAATAGGTATGTTAGTGTTTTTTTTGTGGAAACAGTGTGTTGAAATAAGTAGAACCTGCTTTTTATTTTACTGGCCATGTGCTTTCAGAATATATATGGTTTTGGGGGTCTTTTGCAAACTCACAAAAGCTGTAAGGGATAAATTAAATCTCCAAATTTTTTGAGAAATTTGGTTATATAAATTTTTTGCAAACGTTCCATCTTCTCCATTTCGCAAAAAGGCACAATTTAAAATGTACAAATATTTGTTATTTATGAACTCAATACAGATTTAGCTTTTATATTTAGTTGGAATTTAAAGGGGTTGTAAAGCCTTGGGGGTTTTCACCTTAATGCATCTATGCATTAAGGTGAAAAACCTCCTTTAGTGTTGCAGCCCCCCAGAGCCCCCGTTTTACTTACCTGAACCCTGTCTTTCACGCACCGAGGAGGAGCCCACCCACTCCAGCCAGAGTCTTGGGTCCTGATTGGATAGCTTGATAGCAGCGCTGCCATTTGATCCCATTGCTGTCAATCAAATCCAATGACACGGGAGCCGAGGGGCGGGTCCGAGTCATAGAAACATAGAAACATAGAAAAGTGACGGCAGAAAAAGACTGAGGTTTACATTAACCTTGTTGTCTGACTATAGATTTATGTTTATCCCAAGCATGTTTGAAGCCATTTACTGTTGACTGTCTCACAACCTCTGTTGGTAGTTTATTCCAATCATCAACCACCCTTTCAGTAAAATAATACTTTCTAAGATTAGTTTTGAACTTCCCCCCCAGTTAGTTTGAGGTCATGTCCCCGTGTTCTTGATTTTGGTTTCATATTGAAAAGACTGCCCTCCTGAACCTTATTCACCCCCTTAAGGTATTTAAAGGTTTCGATCATGTCTCCCCTCTCCCTTCTTTACTCCAGTCTGTAAATATTAAGTTCCTGAAGTCGCTCTTGATATGTTTTATCCCCCAGACCTTTGTTACATAGTGAGGTTGAAAAAAGACCACCAAGTCCAACCTATGTGTGTGCTTTTATGTCAGTATTACATTGTATATCCCTCAATGTTGTGGTCCCTTGGGTGCCCATCTAATAGTTTTTGAAATTATTTATGCTCCCTGCTGAAACCACTTTTTGTGGAAGAGAATTCCACAACCTCACTGCTCTTACCATAAAGAACCCTCTACGCGGTTTAATTTCTTCACGTTTTAGTCAATGGCTGCTTGTCTTTGTGTGCTCCCTTGTGCGGAATAGTTTTGTCCCTATTCTGGGGTCACCAGTACAGTATTTGTACATTGAAATCATATCCCCTCTCAAGCGTCTCTTCTCCAGAGAGAATAAGTTCAGTGCTTGTAATCTTTCCTCATAACTAAGGTCCTCCGATCCCTTAATTAGCTTTGTTGCCCTTCTCTGACCGCTTTCCATTTCCAGGACATCCTTTCTGGGACTGGTGTCCAGAACTGGATGGCATACTCCAGGTGCGGCCTCACCAGAGATTTGTAGAGTGGAAGAATTATTGATTCATCCCTGGAGTTAATCCCTTTCTTGATGCATGCCATTATTTTGTTAGCTTTGCTTGCAGCAGCTTGGCATTGCATGCCATTGCTGAGCCTGTCCTCTACTAGGACCCCTGCTGATGCTGGGGATGGCCCCTTACGAGCCTCTACATACACCACATCTGATGAAAATTAGCTTATGTTTGATTTCCAGGATCTGTCTGTCAAATTAGCTCTTGATAAGTTATACTCTGACTCTAGGGGGGCTCCTATGGTGTGTCTGAAGATACTACTAAATTGGGTGCCCCTGTGGAGGCTTTTCAAGCATTAATTTAGAGAGAGCTAGAAAATCTTAAAATCTGCACATCAAATTTACAAAATAGCACTCGAGATAACCTTACACAATCAGAAAGGCAGGCACTAAAAATCTGAGCGCAGGCTCTGATATAGTTATAGGGGTGGCTGATAAGGGGGGGGCGTTGTAGTTTTAGATGCTACCAACTATAGAAACGAGGCACTGAGATAATTGAAGGACACTGCCACCTACCACCCCCTTTCTGTCAACCCCACTATAGTGGGGTTGTTTAGTTTACTAAACAACTAAAATATCTTTTGGACACTGGGTTGGAGATGGGGTTTTTGACCAAGAAGCTGGCCGAGCACCTTTGTGTTGATTCCCTCATTGTCCCTGTCTTCCATCACCTGCCAAAATTACACAAGCCTAATGTCCCAGTGCAGGGATGTACCATTGTGGCAGGGATAGGTTCGTTGTTGGAGGGACTGGGACAGTGGGTGGACCAGTACCTCCAGCCTCTTGTGAAGAGACTGCCGGGCTATATTAAGGATACAGCCGTACTACTGTCTAGGATTAGCAGATTCAAATGGCGTAACACTTTTCAGTGAGTTTCCATGGACATCAAGTTCCTGTATTCCTGCATCCCCTATCATTTGGCCCTTAAGGCTTTTCCATTCCATCTTGCAACATACAGCACCTATGAGCGGAATCTACAGGAGTTTATTATGATGAGTGTAACCTTTCTGTTGGAACATCATTTTTTTTATGTTCGATGGCCAGTATTATCTACGATGCAAGGGAGCATCTATGGGGGCTAAATTTTCCCCTTCCCTTGCAAACCTCTACAAGGGTTGGTGGGAGGAGACCCATTTGTTCTCGCCAATCAACCCATGTAGAGGTCCCATTAAAGGATACAGACGCTGCATAGATGATTTGATCCTAGTTTGGGATCAAACAGAGGGTAATGTA
This sequence comes from Glandirana rugosa, assembly GCA_018402905.1. Lineage (NCBI taxonomy): Eukaryota > Metazoa > Chordata > Amphibia > Anura > Ranidae > Glandirana > Glandirana rugosa. Next base: position 151,372 of record BLSH010366765.1, read on the forward strand.
GCTGATTTACACTCTTTTGTCAACTCCAATGATCTCAATTTGGAGTTCACCTGTGAGTGTGGACCTCACTCTGATAGGTGAAGCTTCCATTGGTATTATACACACATGCACATATCATAAGGAAATTGAAGGCAATTCACTCCTTTTAGCTAGTAACTGTCACCCAGCCCATACATTAAGATCTATCCCTGGGGCGAATTCATTAGGGCTAGTCGGAATTGTTGGAGTATGGAGTTTTTTGTTGGGGAATGTGCTAGCATTACAAATTGATTGTTACAGAGGGGTTATGAAAAATCCCTAATAGATAGAGCCCAGAGCATGGCTCTCCTAAGGGACAGAGAATCTCTTCTTCCTGGGCTCTGTGATGTTTCTCCACATGCTGTGGCAGAGACACCAGGGATGCCCATTGCGGTTGGGGATGCAATTGAAGCCATTTCTCTTACTAACAAGGGTAAGAGGAGGTCTCTGTTCTGAGGGAAAGATCAGGGTAACTTTTGTCACCACTTATTCCTATGAATACAATAGCATCACTGGCATAATTTCCAAATACTTACCAGTATTATATGCCGATGATTTTCTAGCCAAAATTTTGTCCAATGGATGCAGGTTTTCAAGTTGACGATCTCAGACCCTAGGTAATTCTCTATCTCCCAGCCTCTTTTCCTCATCTAAATCAAAACGGACTTGGCTGCACACTAAGGGATCGTACGTATGTGGCTCTGCTACATGCAGATTTTGCCCTTTACACACATCTACACACAAGTCTATAATTTTGTGTGCTACAGGGAAGGAATATACAATCAAAAGTTATATCAGTTGTGGTTCTCACAATGTTGTATATACATACCCATATTAGTGAGCATTTTAATGGGGCGTCCTATTCTAGTGATAAGGGGCTCTCCAATGTATCCAAGCACTTTAAGCATGTACATGCAAGCAACACTGGATTTTTTAGACTCTGCGGTTTGGAACACATTGGAGTGTCCCCACGAGGCGGTGACACCCACCAGGTGTTATCAACTGCACACTTCGCTGTCATATCACAGCCGGTCACTTACGAAAAAAACACAGTGCGGCGTGCAAGCCGCTCGTGCGCACCCCCGGGGGTGCGCAGCGCGGCGATCGGGGTGCAGGCTTGTCCCTCGGACAAAGCCCAACCCCAATCTGGTAAAGAGCCAATGATATTGGCTCTTTACCAGGTGACCGGCTGTGTCCAATCAAAGACAGTCACAGAATGACGAGAATCCGCGGTAACGAGCTGTTACCGGGTTCTCCTCTTCACACACCAATCGTGTGTGAGGAGGAGATAGCGGTAACAGTTTGTTACCGCTTACTGTCAGCACCAATCACACTGATTCCCCCCCAATAAAAAGTACCTGTCACCACCCCATCAAAGTACCTGTCACAGCCCATCAGAGTACATGTCACCTGCCCATCAGAGTACTTGAGTACCTGTCACCAGCCCATCTGAGTACCCGAGTACCTGTCAACTGCCCATCTGAGTACCCGAGTACCTGTCACCTGCCCATCAGAGTACCTGTCACCTGCCCATCAAAGTACCTGAGTACCTGTCACCTGCCCATCGAGTACCTGAGTACCTGTCACCTGCCCATCAAAGTACCCGAGTACCTGTCACCTGCCCATCTGAGTACCTGAGTACCTCTCACCTGCCAATCTGAGTACCCGAGTACCTGTCACCTGCCCATCAAAGTACCTGTGTACCTGTCACCTGCCCATCAAAGTACCCGAGTACCTGTCACCTACCCATCAGAGTACTTGAGTACCTGTCACCTGCCCATCAAAGTACCCGAGTACCTGTCACCTGCCCATATGAGTACCCCAGTAACTGTCACCTGCCCATCAAATGTATCCAAGCACTTTACGCATGTACATGCAAGCAACACTGGATTTTTAGGCTCTGCAGTTTGGAACACATTGGAATGTCCCCACGAGGTGGTGACACCCACCGGGTGTTATCAACTGCACACTCCACTTCCAGTGGGGATGAACCACAGATATGATGTGGACCCTTTTCTCAGATAATTGAATTTTTTTTATGTCCCCAATAGGTGGTGACACCTTTTTTCCTTTTTTTTATACATTTTTTTTTCTTTTTCATTGAAGTGTCCCCAATAGGTATGGACACCCTTTTTCCTTTTTTATACATTTTTTTTTCTTTTTCTTTGAGATCCAGGTCCACATCTCATGTCTGTATAGTCAATGTATAGCAATGTGAGGTGGAGTTGGAGAAATTTTTGGTTATATTTTGTAACCATATTATCTATTTATATTTTCTCCAGATAATTCTATATATTTATACAGATGCACCCACTTACTCCCAATAGGAGTCCCACCACTGAGATCTTTCCAAAGCTAACTACCATCTGGGATTCATCTACCTGCTTTGATGACAGTGAACATGCTTGTTACTTCCATCTAGTTTCCCTGCTATACACCATGATCCTATATTTCACATTTTACATCTTACATTTTGTGTTGGTGCTGATTATATTCTTTTATTTTTTTATATGTATATATTTTTAACTTTTTGTCATTCCATGATTTCTTTCTCCCTCAGAACCCACCTCCAGATGGGCTGTGGACGTTTTTTTTATTACTTTCCATGCTTTGGATTTAGGTTCCACCTATTTGCCAATTAAGGGTGTGGGGTTCTTGGGGGCTGATTTTCCCACTATATAAATATGTATTTTCTATTTGTATTTTAAGCTGTGATCAAGGCGGTCATCCGCCGAAACGCGTAAGCTTTGTACCTGTACCTTATACACAGCATATTAATAAAGCATCACTGCAAGGTCTTTGAAAGTGTTACTTTTTGTATGCTATGCTCCCCATTTATCCCCACCCTCTGAACTCGCCCCTGTAACCAGTTTTCAATCCATGTACTCACCCTTTGATTCATGCTGACAGACCTTAGTTTGTACATTAAGCGTTTACCGGGAACTGTATCAAATGCTTTTGCAAAATCTAGATACACCATGTCTTACGGGCCTTCCCTTATCTAGATGGCAGCTCACCTCCTCATAGAAGGCTAATAGATTGGTTTGGCAAGAAAGATTCTTAAAGTGGTAGTAAACCCTCCTATCATTTTCAGCCAAGGAAGCTGCCATCTTTGCCTCTGTTTAATCTACAACTGCCATGATGCTGCACATGTGATCAGCTATGACACCAGCCATTGGATGGTTTGACAGTTTGGTTTAGAGCACAACCAATGGGAGTGTTACATTTCCGGCACTTGCCGGAAATGTGACTGTTTTTAACCTGTTAAATGCATGGGTTTACTACCGCTTTAATGAAACCGTGCTGATTACTGCTAATGATACCATTTTCATTAAAATAATCTTGTATATAAGCCCTTATCATTTCCTCCAAGAGCTTGCATATTATTGAAGTTAAGCTAACTGGCCTGTAGTTCCCAGGGATATATCTTGGTCCCTTTTTATACATTGGTGCTACATTGGCTTTTCTCCAATCAGCTGGTATCATACCAGTCAGTAAACTGTTCTTAAAAATTAGGTACAATGATCCTGCTGTCTGAGTCAATGGACGTGCGCGCACCCGCAGGAGTGTCCCCAGGGAAGCGTGTCCCCGTGGGGGCACTCAATGTGCTGAGGGACCCCAGAAGAGGAGGATCAGGGCCACTCTGTGCAAAACCATTGCACATAGGAGGTAAGTATGACATGTTTGTTATTTGAAAAAAAAAGAAGCTTTACAATCCCTTTAACAGGTTTGTTTGATAAACATCTGTGCAAATATTTTTGGGCCTTAAAAATCAGTAGCACATGTCATGTGCTTTCAGAAAATATATGGTTCGGGAGGTCATTTAAAAACTCTGGAAGCTGTAAGTGAAAAATTAAAACTTCCAGATTGTTAAAGAAAGTTTTGCGTATGTTTGATTTTCACCATTTCTCAATCGTTCATTGACAGATGCAGCCTCTCATTCTTGACATGCGGGGTTTATGCAGCTTTCACTAGGAGTGGACTAGGCAGAACGAAGTTCAACTCAAAGCAGACACAGCCCCTCCCAGGGGGCAGTCCTCACTTAGCATAACCCCTCCAGCCCCGCTCAGCAACTCAGTTTTTTATGCCTAGTGCAAGGAGAAGGACCTGGCTGCCTGCGGGGATCTGCGGTTCCCCATTCTTTTTCTCATTTTTATTTATTTTTATTTTTCAAGAATTCTGATGAATACAATCAAGCAGCCGGCTGGGTGACAGGCTGGATATCTTAGATCCAGGTAGTCTCCCCAGCGCGGCCGACTGATGCGAGCCGACCCTTAGCTTTAAGCGGGGTCGGCCGCGTCAGGCCTCGTTCCGTGCGAGGCGGCCGGCGGGTTAAACGTCCCGCCAGCGCACCTAGGACCGGGCATCCACCGGTGCGTCGTGGGCACTGTGCCTGTGACCTACGGGCCAGGATCCACGCGACCGCCCTGCAAATTGGGCGGCCGGCGGAGCGTGCCTTGCTCCGGACTG
>BLSH010366765.1:155869-166034 GCA_018402905.1 Glandirana rugosa
TATGACATGTTTGTTATTTGAAAAAAAAAGAAGCTTTACAATCCCTTTAACAGGTTTGTTTGATAAACATCTGTGCAAATATTTTTGGGCCTTAAAAATCAGTAGCACATGTCATGTGCTTTCAGAAAATATATGGTTCGGGAGGTCATTTAAAAACTCTGGAAGCTGTAAGTGAAAAATTAAAACTTCCAGATTGTTAAAGAAAGTTTTGCGTATGTTTGATTTTCACCATTTCTCAATCGTTCATTGACAGATGCAGCCTCTCATTCTTGACATGCGGGGTTTATGCAGCTTTCACTAGGAGTGGACTAGGCAGAACGAAGTTCAACTCAAAGCAGACACAGCCCCTCCCAGGGGGCAGTCCTCACTTAGCATAACCCCTCCAGCCCTGCTCAGCAACTCAGTTTTTTATGCCTAGTGCAAGGAATAGGACCTGGCTCCCTGCTGGGATCTGAGCTTCCCCATTCTTTTTCTCATTTTTTTTTCTTTTTCAAGAATTCTGATGAAGAATACAATCAAGCAGCCGGCTTGGTGACAGGCTGGATATCCTAGATCCAGGGAGTCTCCCCAGCGTGGCCGACGGATGCGAGCCGACCCTTAGCTGCACGAAGGGGTCGGCCACATCAGGCCTTGTTCCGTGTGAGGAGGCCGGCGGGTTAAACGTCCCACCAGCGCACCTAGGACCGGGCACCTTGTGTCTGTGTCATGGGTGCTGTGTGGCCGGCAGCTCCCCCCATTTCGGTGGAGTGGCAGGACTGCTTCGGGTGGCTACCTGCTGTGCCCTTCCAAAGTGGTGAGTACTATCCCCCCCACCCCCCTCCGTCAGAGGGCGGGGGGATTAGGGGGGGTGACGGGTGGTGCCCCCCTTTTCTTCCCTGGGTGTAGGATCCAACCGTACGTGGTCCGACCGTTCGTTCGGTTTGCCCCCCCACCCACTCGGGGCTGTAGTACTCCCTGCCGGCGTGGGTCCCCCTGTGTGGTAGCGGCCGCCATCCGCCTGTATCCAGCCGCATGGTCGCACGGCCGCCATTTTCCTGTAGCCGGCCGTGTGTTTTTTTCTCGGCCGCCATTTTCATGTAGCCGGCCACATGTATGTATCGGCCGCCATTTTGCGGTGACCGACCGCAGGTTCGGCCTCTAGTGCCTACGGCAGCCATTTTGGTGTAGTCCACTGTATACTGATGGGTGGCCCTGCTTCTCCTGGTGCGAATACAGGCTGGAAGAGCGCTCCTGACATGTGGGGATCACAAGCAGAGGGACAGGCAGCTACAGCAGCACAGCTCCTGGGGCGGTGGGTGAGTCCTCCTGGGAACCTCTGGGGCCCCAAGGCAGTGACTGCGGGGTGGTGTGGGTACACTCATATCCGGTGGAGTCATCTGGGGTGCGGGCTATGGCAGCTGAAGCTGGGGCTTCCCAGCCAGGGGTCTCCTGTGGGGACCAGGCAGCGCTGGGACCGGTGGTCCCTCTGCACACTTTGACGGCCCTCCTGGAGGGATACTTCTCCCGGGCAGAACCGATCCATGACCGGGGGGTGGCGAGCAAACGGCCACCTCCTCCCCTGTCCTGTGTCAGAGGGGGGCTCCGCGGTGTCGAGGAACCCCTAGAGCTGTCGGATGGTGAACTCAGGGACCCCTCGGATGAAGAGGAGGAGCCCTGAGGGGCCACCGCGGCTCAGGAACGGGCTCTGGTGGGCTCTTTGGTTTCAGCGGTTCGTGAGACGCTGAAGCTGAGCCCGGCTGCGACTCCAGGGGTGCCGTATGCTTTTGGGTCGCATAAGCCGGCCTGGTCACCTAAGGCGTTCCCCTATTTGTCGTACTTTGATCAGTTCGTTTATAAGGAGTAGCGGCATCCTCAGGGGTCATTCGCCATGCCTAAACATTTTCCTGTGCGTTATCCCTTTGGGCATACCCTGCTGCAGAAGTGGAAGTCCCCGACAGGGACCCGGCCAACAAGACCCGGCCAACAGGAGGACTGAGGCGGTGTCCAAGGCCATGTTCCTGGTCTCAGGGTCGGCTATGCGGCCGACGCTGGCGTCTGCGCTGGTGGCACAGGCGCTCACGGAATGGGCGACTATTGTGCACCAGGCTTTGGTGACTCTCCAGGCCCCTCCGGAACCTCTGCAGACCAGCTGATCCAGGGATTGAAGTATCCCTGTGATGCGGCCCTCGACATGGCCCCCATGCTCTCAAAACTGTCCATGTTTGCAGTCATCATTAGACGTCTATTATGGCTGAGATGCTGGTCAGGAGGCCAGGCGTCAAAGAAGGGCCTGGCGGACCTGCCTTTTGAAGGGGGTCGCCTCTTTGGGGCTTCCCTCGACAAAATCATCAAGGATTACACAGGGGGGAAGAGTACTTTTCTTCTGGAGCCCAGAAGGGGCAAGGAGCCCCCGCACAGGGCGGGCTCTTCCTTCTCTGCGCAAAAGAGTTTTTTTTCGTGCACCACGTACCTCAAACAAGGGTTCTCAGCCCGCCAAGGCCCCCGCTGGGTGCCGGAGGTGTCCCTCGCAGTGTAAGTCCGAAAAGGCGGAGGAGAAGTCCTCCTCCGCATGATTGGTCACCCCCACCCGCAGTTTGGGTGGGGGGACGGCTCTTACGGTTCACAGAATGGTGGGCCCTGTCACGTACCTGGTGGTGGAGTCTGGCTTATGCAGAAGGCAACCTCTCTTACGGCCCTGGTTCCAGAACCCCTGATAGAGCAGACAGGGAGCGCTGGAGCACAGGGGAGCACGAGGGCTGGATAGGACACTTGTGATGGTAAGATGTCGTCCAGAAGGTCGTGCAAGATGGAAGAGTAGTGAGACAGGCCGGGTCGATAACATGCGGGCAGAGCAGTACAGGAGGAGCAGGCAGTCGGATGGTCAAGTGCAGGCAGGGTCGTTAACAGGCAGGCAGATTGAAGTACACAGGGATCAGACAGAAGAGTGGTCGTAGGCAAGCTGGGGTCGGTGCAGGCAGAGTTCAAGCAGATGCGGGTTCAGGCCGGGTCACAGGTAACAGGTAGCTCAGGACGGGTCGCTCAGGAACACGGATACGCTGTAGAAAGGACAGCATTTGCTTACAGGAAACAGGAAGTTTAAATAGGGCTGCTCATTCAGGAATTAGAGGAAACCAACACCAACTGACTTAACCCTTAGCACAGTCTTCTCCTAACAGGCCCCGTGCATCTCGGATCTCTGGGTGCGCAAGGTGGTTTCGTCCGGGTACAAGATAGAGTTCCGTACCCAGCCCCTGGAAAGGTTCTTCGCCTCCAATCTGAGGCTTCCCCCGGAATGGCTGCAGGCCCTGTTTGAGGCCGTGCATGTCCTGCTCCCCCAGGGGGTGATTGTCCCGGTTCCTGCTATGGAACGCTTCCGCAGTTTTTATTCCAATCTTTTTGTGGTTCCGAAAAAGGATGGGATCCGGCCTGTCCTGGACCTGAAGGCCCTCAACTTCTTTGTGAGGGCGTGGAAATTCAGAATGGAATCTGTCCGCTCTGTGGTGGCGGCCCTTCGGCAAGGAGACTTCCTGGCCTCCCTGGACATCAAGCATGCGCATTTACACGTGCCCATATGTGTACACCAGCGCTTCCTGCGCTTTGCGGTGGGGGATCTCCACTACCAGTTTGTGGCCCTCCTGTTCGGTCTGGCCTCAGCCCCTCGGGTCTTCACCAAGTTCCTGGCCCCGGTGCAGGCTCTGCTGAGGCAGAGGGGCATAGCATTAGTGGCATATCTCAACGATCTCCTCCTGCGGGCGGAGTCGGCCTCCACCTTGCCGGACAGTCTGGCCATCACCCTTGGTTTCCTGCAGGACTTCGGCTGGGTGATCAACCTTCTGAAGTCGGTGCTGGCTCCGTCGCCCCGGTTGGAATACAGGGGCTTGGACCTGGATACGGAGCGGGCGAAGGTGTTTCTCCCTGCCGTCAAGGTCTTAACCCTCCAGGGGGTGGTGCGGGCCCTGCTGTCTCAGCGGAGGCCCTCTCTCAGATTTTGCATGCAGGTGTTGGAGCTGATGGTCTCCTCCTTTGAGGCGGTGCCTTATGCCCAGAGTCACACCCGGCTCCTGCAGCGGGAAATCCTGCTGCAGTGGGACAAGTCTCCGCTCTCCCTGGACCGGGTGATTAGTTTGGATCACCGGACTTGGAGCTCCCTCACCTGGTGGCTACGGGCCCCGACCCTGGAGCAGGGGGAAGTCGTTTCTTCCCATGGACTGGATGGTAATCACGACAGATGCCAGCCTATACGGCTGGGGAGGGGTCCTTGGGAGATTGTCGACCCAAGGCCACTGGTCTCAGGAAGAGTCCCGTCTCCTGATCAACGTGCTGGAACTGTGGGCGATTAGGCTTTGCATCTCCCACTGGTCGGGGAGGCTGCGCGGACTTCCTGTTCAGGTCCAGTCAGACAACGCCATGGCTGTGGCTTATGTGAACCATCAGGGCGGAATGAGAAGCACGGCAGCAGCGGCAGAAGTGACCCACATTCTGCGGTGGGCAGAGCTTCACGTGCTGACAATCTCTGCCGTACACCTCCCGGGGGTAGAGAACTGGCAGGCAGACTATCTCAGTCGCCAGAAGCTGGATCAGGGAGAGTGGTCCCTGCATCCGGAGGTGTTCCGCCAGATTTGTCAGAAGTGGGGCACGCAAGACGTGGATCTCCTGGCGTCCCGGCTCAACCGTAAGGTGCAGAGCTTCATGAGCAGAACAAGGGATCTGCTGGCAGACGCGGCGGATGCCCTCATGGCTCCGTGGTCTTGGTACCGCCTGCTCTATGCCTTCCCTCCAATTCCATTACTCCCATGCCTCCTGCACAGGGTAGAGGCGGAAGGGATCCCAACCATTCTGGTAGCGCCAGATTGGCCTCGGCGTCTCCTTGGTACGCCGATGTGGTGCGGATGGTGGTCGATGTCCCCTGGCGGCTCCCGCTTTGCGAGAACCTGCTCTCACAGGGGCCCATCTTGCACCCTGCTTTACCCTCGCGGGCTTTAACAGCCTGGCTATTGAGTCCCAGGTGTTAAAAGATAGGGGACTCTCTGAGTCCGTCATTCCCACTATGCTCAAGGCATGTAAGGCCACTTCGTGGAAGATCTATCGCCGCACATGAAAGGCTTACATTGCTTGGTGCGAGGCGGGGGGTTGGAACCCCCGTTCTTTCTCGGTGGCTCGGGTACTGGCCTACCTTCAGCAAGGCCTAGATCACAAATTGGCACTGAGCATGCTTAAGGGGCAGATTTCTGCCCTGGCGATTCTTTTTCAGCATCCCTTGGCGACGCATTCCTTGATTCGTACTTTTGTCCAGGGGGTTTGTCGTGTCTCCCCCCAGGTACAGTCGCCTTTGACACCTTGGGACCTTAATCTGATCCTTTCTGTGCTCCAGAAGCCGCCTTTTGAAAATATCAGGGAAATTTCCCTGCAACTTCTCTCGCAGAAAGTGGCCTTTCTGGAGGCGATAACATCCACTAGGCGGGTGTCTGAGCTGGCGGCTCTGTGCTGTAGGTCCCCGTACTTGGTCATGCACAGGGACAAGGCGGTTTTGCGCCCCTCTCCCTCCTTCTTACCAAAGGTGGTCTCTTCGTTTCACATCAATGAGGACATTGTCCTCCCTTCACTGTGTCCGCGCCCGTCTCATCCTAAGGAGGTTGCCTTGCACTCCCTGGATGTGGTTAGGGCTTTGTGGGTGTATCTGGCAGCCACGGCCTTGTTTCGGAGGTCTGATGCGCTTTTTGTCGCGGTGGATGGCCCGTGCAAGGGCATGGCGGCCTCGTTGGCCACCATTTCCTGTTGGATACGTCAGACGGTGACCCGTGCCCATGCTGTTCGGGGCCAGGAGCCCCCCTTTCCGGTCACGGCTCACTCTACCAGAGCGATAGTAATTCCTGGGCTCACCGACACCAGGTGTCGGTTTCTCAGGTGTGCAAGGCGGCCACTTGGACCTAGGGGCACACCTTTTCCAAGTTTTACAGAGTTGATGTTGCAGCTTCTTCTGATGCTGCTTTCGGCCACAGAGTTTTGCAGGCTGTAGTGTGAGGCGCGTCTGGCACCTCCTGCCCACCCCTCGTTGTGACACTGTTTTGGGACATCCCCCATGTCAAGATTGAGAAGCTGCGTCTGTCAATGAACGATTGAGAAAATAGGATTTTTTGACTTACCGTAAAATCCTTTTCTCTGAGTTCATTGACAGAAGCAGCACCCGCCCCTCTTTGTTTGAGTTTGTACTGCTTGCTATGAACTGAGTTGCTGAGCAGGGCTGGAGGGGTTATGCTAAGTGAGGACTGCCCCCTGGGAGTCTGCTTTGAGTTGAACTTCATTCTGCTTAGTCCACGCCTAGTGAAAGCTGCATAAACCCCACATGTCAAGAATGAGAGGCTGCGTCTGTCAATGAACTCAGAGAAAAGGATTTTACGGTAAGTCAAAAAATCCTATTTTTGCAAAAAGTTCCAATTTAAAATTTACAAATATTTGTAATTTATTAACTCAATACAGGTTTATCTTTTATATTTAAAATAAATGTAGGTTTTTTTTTACCCCAACCCCACCGTTCCCTTTCCCCAACTGTTACCTCTCTCGCTCCTGCAGCAACAACTTGATCCAAGAGAGGCGACCCCACCCCCCACTCCACTTTAAGCTCTGTTGATCTTGTTATTGCCGCGTCACCCCTGCACTTCATGCTAACTATAACTGATGTTGTATTTCCTGTTAGTTCAGGACCTCTCTGGGGTCACTTCATGCATGTATCTTTTTAATGTGATTTACTGCTCTGTGTATGCTGGATACTTTAAATAAAGAATTTGAAAAAAATACATTTAGCATTTCATTAAATATATGGTTTAAGGGTGTTCTTTTACAGGCTCTGAAAGCTGTAAGAGAAAAAATAAAAAGGCAATGGAAAAATTGCAAAAATGGTCCGGCCAGCTGAGTTTAAAAGTAGAGCACAGGGCCTGGCAGCAAAAAGGTTAATGTGCATGTGTATGTCCTTTGCTCTACTTTCAACACTCAAGATTGGCTACCATTGGTAAGCTACACTCTCACCTCTTCAATGATTTAAATGTACTCCTTTAGTAAATCACCTCTAAAGTCACAATTTTAGATTTTCCATCCTACAGACAAATATAAAAAGATCATCTTGTGTGATAGCTCAAAAGGTGTGGAATAGAAGAAAACATTTTTTATTTCACGAAGTGCCAAAAATTAGGAACAGATAAATAATAATCATGCCTTTGCAATTTTTCATGGTATAGACGCATGTAGTGGGAAGGAAGGAGTTCAATGGCACATGGTACATATTTAAAAGAAAGAAAGAAAGCAGAATGAGAAGCCTGGGTTGGGAGATTGCATTTTAATTACATTTAAAAGCACTGCAAGGAATGCTTTATAATGCAGAATTTCAAAAAGTACTGGCTGGTACAAAACACCACAGGCTTTGCCCATAGCTAACTCATATAACACATTTAAAGCAAAGCAGATCAGTTTCATTCTTGTTAAATGTGGCATATAAATTTGCTCATATCTGCACTTTAGCCACAATTATATAAATTAATTTTAGCATTGAACAGTATTTATGATTGTCTTGTTTGAAAAGCTAAAATGCAGATTACCTTACTGGTGTATTTTTCTCTTTTTCGACATAGCAAACCCACTTTTACTTACAGAGGTAAAAAAAATATACAATACAATTATAGCATCTTTGCTTACTATCATTATAAATATAGGTGTGACATATTGGAAATTAGTATTGTGAAATAAATAATTAAAATAGCCAAACTCATGACTGGGAAAGCCAAGCCTCTTGGAAGACTGGCTGAAAGGTCACAGAACTCCATCTTGTAGTCCATATTAATTATAGAACCCTAGCTGTAACCTGTTGTTTACGTAATTGACCTTTGAACATTAAACAGCTTTTCTTCAGTGTGCTGTACCAGAGTCAATAGTGACCAATGTTTTACAAATTGGAGACATAAATAAAACATAGAATGACATTTAGTAACAGAGAGAAATAATCAAGTCAGATTTTAAAAATTAATATAAATGAAGATACCTGTGTTCAACTGCTTCAGCATAGCAGTTCTTAAAAGCTCATTTATTGGTAGTCAAAGCCAAACCATGGTATTACTTATTCAAGGATTCTCTATCTGTATTATTATTTCTTTAAATAATTAATTAAGTCAATTCGTATGGCTGTAGAAGTGCAGGAAGTGTGTAAAATGAATGTTCTACCTCTAATAAAAGAACTCAGAGAAAGCTGGCATGGTTTGAATATGTAAGTGCTCTCTGTTTATTAAGAGACTGCCTAATGATTTACATATTTTGTTTATTATAACTTAAAAAAAGGCAAGTAACACTTAAAGCACATATGAAATTTTATCTTAACATAAAAGACAAATATATACAGCAACGTATTGGGAAACAACACAAATAAATGTTTGTGCTTCCAGGTACATGCAATAATTTCTTTATTTGTTTTACAAAATAATTGACTTGAAAAGACAAAAAATATACAATAAATTCCATATTACAATTAGTAAGAATTATCCTTTGACAGTAAAAGTAACCAAAAATATTAGAAAAAGAAAACAGTCTTAAAATTATGACAATAAAAATTAGAATAAGAACACATTTTACAAGATTAAGAAACCATTAAACGTGCATTAGGCTTGAAAAGGCTGTCTTTCAAGAATTGATTGTTAAGTGAGTGAGGTATTGAAATTTGTGGTCAGCAGGGGAAAAATAATCTGAAAATTACTTTAACCACTTGCTTCCCGGGCCAATTCTGACACTTCGCTCCTACATGTAAAAATCACCAAACATTATATATGTTTTTTTTTTAGCAAAGACCCTAGGGAATAAAATGGTGATCGTTGCAACTTTTTATCTCGCACGGTATGTGTGCGGTAATTTTTCAAACGCGTTCTTTTAGAAGAAAAAACAGTTTCATGTTTTAAAAAATAAGAAAATTGTAGAGTTAGCCCAATTTTTTTGCATATCGTGAAAGAGGATGTTACGCCCAGTAAACAGATACCTAACATGTCACGCTTTGAAATTGCGCACGATCGTGGAATGGTGCCAAACTTTGGTATTTAAAATCCCCCATAGGCGACACTTTAAAAAATGTTATGGGTTACATGTTTAGAGGTACAGAGGAGGTCTAGCGCTAGAATTATTGCTCTTGCTCTAATGTTTGAGGCTATACCTCACATGGGTGGTTTGAACGCCATTTTCATATGCGGGTGCAACTTACGTATGCGTTCGCTTCTGTGCGCGAGCTCACGGTGCTTCAAATTTTTTTTATTATTGTTTATTTTAACTTTATTTTTTATTTTTACACTGTCTCTTTAAAAAAAAACACTTTTATTCCTATTAGAAGAGATGTAAACATCCCTTTTAATAGGAATAGTGCATGACAGGTACTCTTTCTGGAGAGATATGGGGTCAATAAGACCCCACATCTCTCCTCTAGGCTAGAAAGACAGAGATCAGAAAAAAAAACAAGCAATTTCAGCTTTTCCAGCTGAGTCCCTGGGCATTGTTTACATACGGACGGCTGGACATGACCTCATACGTCACGCCTGGACCTCCGAGGCGCCTAGAGATGACTGGTGACCATATGGTCAGATCGGTTCTCTGGGCCGCCGATGGCATGGGTAGGCCGGGAGAAGCACCGGATGGCGGCGGGGCGACATCCCCACGCTGCCTGTAACAACGATCAAGCGGCTGAACTGCCACTATGATTGTTCTTACAGTGCACAGAATCGCCGGCGGAAAAAAAAAAATATCTGAATGGTGCCTGTAGCTGCTGGCACCATTCAGATATCAGAGTTGTTGGAATTGGTGAAGGGCGGCCGCAGTGCAGTATACTGCAGCGTTTGAAACTCACCCCTATAGACTTACCACGGTCGTCGATGTCCGTGGTAAGTCTATAAAAAAAAAAAGGCGGCCGCTAAGACACGTGACATTCTTGTTAGTATCACCGTCAAGTCGGCGAACTAGCAACAATGTCCGTCGCACCCCTACAGCGGGGCGGCGGTAGGCCACGAAGAGGGCCGGATGGGTACGGTAGCCGCCGGGTCTCTTGGCTAGACTGGTATACCAGTGGTCAGTAGAGATCCGCGGAGCCTCCAGGTCCGCACTGCATACTCCAGTACAGGTCGGCAGGCATACATTTGTTACGGGTCCCTGAGTCGACCTTTTCGACTTT
>BLSH010366765.1:203778-224680 GCA_018402905.1 Glandirana rugosa
CTTAACCTCCGTATCCACACGACCTCTTCCTCCAACACCTTAACCTTCGTATCCATACTACCTCTATGCTTCCAATTCCACAACCTCCTTCTCCAGCACACCTATGCCTCCAATTCCACCCCCCCCCAAGCACACCTATGCTTACAATTCCACACCCCCCTTCCTCAGCACACCTATGCCTCCAATTCTAACCCCCCTTCAATGCACATCTATGCCTCCAATTCCACCCCCCTCCCAACACACCTATGACTCCAATTCCACCCCCCTCCCCAGCATGCCTTTGCCTCCAATTCCCCCATCCATCATACCTATGCCTCCAATCCCCCCCCCCCATCTATCATATGGTATGATAGATTGGGGAAGGGGTGGAATTGGAGGCATAAGTATAATAGATTGGGGGGGAGGGGTGGAATTGGAGGCATAGGTATGATAGACTCTTTTGTTTGAATGTGCTTGATCTCTATAACAACAGAGATAATTATTGAATGAACTTTGCAACATATACATAATATTTATAATTGTAGTACCAACATTGGATTGATGTTTTTCTTTTTTAGTAACACTGTATTCTAATGTGTTGTTTAGGAGCACTGATTTATTCATAGTAGTTCTTGATTATCTATGTGAGTAGTGGGAAGCGTGCTATTTTTTTTATCTATTATTTTGATGATAAAAAAAAGACATCTCTTCTACATGATTTGTGTGCTGTATATTGCAAGGATTTTAACAAACTTTGTTGCAGATTCCTGCCTGTGTCTGCTCTGAAAAAAAGCAGTGTGTTCCATTTTGTATCTTTGGATACTGATTCTGAACGGGAGTGACTAGGTCATTTAATTAACTGGTGCAATTTCAGAGATCCGATAAGAAGAGTTGCAGCGCCTGTATCCCTTTAGAAGTTAACCCTTAACCTTTCAGGAAGTATATCTTCAAAAAGTGTTTTAAAGAAGTGCATCGGTTGTTGTATTCCTTTGAGTAACAAACATAAAAAAAAACCTAAAACTTATGTGCCTGAATTTTAATGTTAAAAGAAAACAAATGAGAAAAACAGGCTTTTAAAAGTTCAAAGTAGAAGGGACACTCCATATTTCAGATCTAGAAGGAATACAACAGGAAGCACACGGGAGCAATCAGAGCAGCTAAAATAGAATGCAAGAAACACATTGCTGCAGCAAATAAAACAAAGCTAAACATGTTTTTTTTTAAAAAATATATCAATATTAAAAAGATTATAAAAGAACAAATATGCCCCATAATAGAGGAACAAGGAAAGCTGGCCACAAATGACAGGGAGAAGGCAGATGTATTAACCACCTCCACACTGCGCGCAGTATATTTACTGCGGCAGTGTGGCGCTGTCTTGCAAATCTCCATAAATAGATGACGATTTACAGACAGGCATCTAGGGAGCGCGAGCCTGCCACTGACGGCGCGCGCTCGTGCCCGGCGCACTCTGGAGCAGTGTGCCCATGGCTCAGGCGGACCCGATGTCCACCGGTGAGCCGCGATGAGCTGCCAGAGGGAAAGAACGGGGAACTGCCGAAGTAAACATGGCGGTTCCCCGTTCTGACAGGCGGCATCTAAGAGATCTACTGATCCCTGTCACTGGGATCAGTTAGATCTCTTTTATGCCCATGGAAGCCCAGCCCCCACGCAGTTATAACACGCCTAGGGAACACAGTTAACTCCTAGATCTCCCCCTGCAGGTTAACCATTTCACTGCCAATGACATTTATACAGTAATCAGTGGATATTTACATTTCTGATCGCTGTATAAATGTCATTGGTCCCAAAAAAGTGTCAAAAATGTCTGACATGTCTGCCCCAATATCGCAGTCCTGAAAAAATGTAAAAACGCCATAAATTAATTCTCATGGTTTGTAAACATGGCAACGTTTGCGCAAACCAATCAATAAATGCCGATTGTGATTTTTTTTTACCAAAAATATGAGGAAGAATATAAATTGATGAATACATTTGTTTTTTTATATTTTTTTGGATTTGTATTATAGCAAAAAGCAAGAAATATTGTTTTTTTTTAAATTGTTGCTCTTTTTTTGTTTATAGCAGTGATCAGAAATGACGCAGAGGTGACCAAAAACCACGAAAAGAAAGCTCTATTTGTGGGGGAAAAAGGACGCAAATTTTGTTTGGGTACAATGTCGCACGACCGTGCAATTGTCAGCTAAAGTGACGCAGTGCTGAATCGCAAAAAGTGATTTGGTCCTACAGTGGGAAATCCGGGGCTGAAGTGGTTAACTAATGTATTCCCTTAAGTTTTTTCAGATACAGTATACTGCAGCATCATTCCAGGAAGACATTAATAAAATAGGAGATCAGGCATCTACATAGTTAATGAAGCTCAGTATTGAGAAATGTAAAGTTATGCACTTGGAAGTACAAAACATAGATATAAAACAATATACAGTATCTCACAAAAGTGAATACACCCCTCACATTTTTGTAAATATTTTATTATATCTTTTCATGTGACAACACTGAAGAAATGACACTTTGCTACAATGTAAAGTAGTGAGTGCGCACAGCTTGTATAACAGTGTAAATTTGCTGTCCCCTCAAAATAACTCAACACACAGCCATTAATGTCTAAACCACTGGCAACAAAAGTGAGTACACCCCTAATTAAAAATGTCCAAATTGGTCCCAAAGTGTTAATATTTTGTGTGGCCACCATTATCTTCCAGCATTGCCTCAACCCTCTTGGGCATGGAGTTCACCAGAGCTTCACAGATTATTATGTTGTATTATTATTATTATGTTGGAATACTGTCCTGCAGCCCAGTTTCTGAAGGGAGGGGATCATGCTCTGCTTCAGTATGTCACAGTACATTTGGGCATTCATGGTTCCCTCAATGAATTGTAGCTCACCAGTGCCGGCAACATTCATGCAGCCGCAGACCATGACACTCCCACCACCATGCTTGACTTTAGGCAAGATACACTTGTACTCCTCACCTGGTTGCCACCACACACGCTTGACACCATCTGAACCAAATAAGTTTATCTTGGTCTCATCAGACCACAGGACATGGTTCAAGCAATCCATGGGCTTAGTCTGTCTTAAGCAAATTGTTTGCAGGCTTTCTTGTGCATCATCTTTAGAAGAGGCTAACTTCTGGGACGACAGCCATGCAGACCAATTTGATGCAGTATGCAGCATACGGTCTGAGCACTGACAGGCTGGCCCCCCACCTCTTCAACCTCTGCAGCAATGCTGGCAGCACTCATACGTCTATTTCCCAAAGACAACCTCTGGATATGACACTTAGCATGTGCACTTAACTTCATTGGTCGACCATGGCGAGGCCTATTCTGAGTGCAACCTGTCCTGTTAAATCACTGTATGGTCTTGGCCAGCGTGCTGCAGCTCAGTTTCAGCATCTTAACAATCTTCTTATAGCCTAGGCTATCTTTATGTAGAGCAACAATTCTTTTTTTCAGATCCTTGGAGAGTTCTTTGCCATGAGGTGCCATGTTGAACTTCTAGTCACCAGTATGAGAGAGTGAGAGTGATAACAGCAAATTTAACACACCTGCTCCCCATTCACACCTGAGACCTTGTAACACTAACGAGTCACATGAGACCAGGGAGGGAAAATGGCTAATTGGGCCCAATTTGGACATTTTCACTTAGGGGTGTACTCACTTTTGTTGCCAGCGTTTTAGACAATGATAACTGTGTGTTGAGTTATTTTGAGGGGACAGCAAATTTACACTGTTATACAAGCTGTACACTCACTACTTTACATTGTAGTAAAGTGTCATTTCTTCAGTGTTGTCACATGAAAAGATATAATAAAATATTTACAAACATGTGAGGGGTGTACTTACTTTTGTGAGATACTGTACATTAGGAGGGGCTCCCTTTGGAAAAAAGGATTTGGGGGTGCTTGTAGATTACAGACCTGCAATAGCAAGGCCAAGGCTTAGCTAACAAAGCTAGCAGAATACTTTTATGCATTAAAACGGGCATATATTCAAGAAATAGATCAATAGTCCTACCCCTTAAAAAAAAAAAAAATTGATTCATCCTCATCTTGTGTATGCAATGCAGTTTTGGTCAACAATCCTCAGGAAAGATGTTGTTGAATTACAAAGAGTTCAGTGAAGGGCAACAAAAGTAATAAGGGGATGAAGGATCTGAGCTATGAGAATCAATTACACTGATTACAGACACCTAAGAGAGGTATGATTACAATGTACACATATATGAAAGGTGACACCAGTAACTGTAATAAACTATTTACTCCACAGTGTTTGAAGAGGACACACGACCATGATTTGTGGGTAAAGAAAAGAGGTTTAACCTTACATAGCAGAAAAAGTTCTCTACTGCAAAATGTGAAACTTTCTCCTCCAAAGAAGTGGTACTAGCTGTGTGTTGAAAAGTTCAAGAAAACGTTGGTTTTCCCAGGAGGCAAAATATACAGGGCTATGGGAATTTTTAGAGAATACAAATCACCCACAAATACACACACATAGGTTGAACTGGATAGACCTGTTTTTTCAACCTTAAAAACTATGTATACTATTTAAATAAATAGGGCAAACCACAGAATTAAATAACTACATTATACTGTGTATGTTGTAACACTTGTTTTTACAAGTGCTATAAACAATTAACTTGTTGTTGAAATTATCACTTTAAAATGGAGAAAATTATATAACTCTTGGAATACAATACCATTAAAATAAAGCAATTGTTGCTGTGAAAGGTAAGTGAAAATCTGTAAGGTACCAGTTGTAAGGTATAGTCTGAAGTGGAGTCTAGGCTGAGGGTAGAGGTGGAAGCATAGTGAGATGGGCGGTTTAGCAACAAATCTGGTAAAAAGGCACAACATTAGGATCTGGAGGAATAGTCATATGCAGACAGAGATCATACATGAACTGGCAGAGGAAAGCAGAATTGTCAGGCAGAGGCATTGTCTAGAAATCAGGCAGAAGTCCAAAACCGATAGTTCAGCAGGTTTACACAGGAAGACAGACACCCAGGGAACAAATTCACACATACAGGCCCAGAGCACAGGAAGTGCTGCTATTTAAAGGCTGAGATGATTGCAGATTGACTGCAGATGCAAGGAAGGTGGAGCTAAAGAGTCCAAAGTTGCATAAGCACAAAGCAGAGTATATGCTGCAAAGACTCAGATCTTCCTGTGGAAGAGTGAATAGAGTTGCAGGACCAGAACCAGAAGAATCCTTGTCTGGCTGTGCCAGAGTGAAGTGCTAAGGCAGCAAGAAAGGTGAAGACTGAACCGATAGAAGCAAATGAAACTGTTAATGGAGGGAGTGAAGGTATTTGCTGGAACTCAGGATATCTGTCAGAATTAGCAAATGGGGCTGATTTACTAAAGCAAAATAGTCTGTTACCTTTGCAAAGGACGTTGCACTTTGTGTGACGCTATGGCTATTTTAGTGATTTTTTTTATAGCATATATATGGAAAACATTTTAAGACCATGTATTGTTTAGAAGCTAAGATTCTTCTATTTATAAGCTAACAAACCTTTTGGATTGGTTTGTGAAGCTCAGGATAGGGCCTAGCGCTACAAGAAGTAGGGGAAGGGGAAAGAGGACTTGAACAAGTGATGTGCTGAGGAACAAAGGAGCTGGAAGTTCTGGACAACCTCAGAGAAGAAATAGTCTGGAGATATCCATTTAAAAAAAAAAATACTCCATCACCAGGTAGAACCAAGTTAAGTAACTGTTTAGTGTATGGCATTACATATGTACATGCTTGTTTGCTAGGAAGAGTAGATAACATGTGCATGTTGTAGGCATATTTTGTGATGCTTTGTATACAGTGAATTGTTTTTCATACAAGTGAATATAACAATTTTGCTTAGTAAAGCAAATTAATATATACTGCAGAGGTACTAATGCCTCCTTTGGTTTACCACAAAAAACCTTAAAAGATGCAAATCAATACAGTACACTTTGCAAGGGGATTTTCCCCAGAGCCTATTGAATGATGTGAAGCTCTGTTTACTTACTCTATCCAACCACGTGTAAGCAAAATGCAGTTTTAGTATTCTTCTTGCATATTGTTTCAAATTATTTGCAAAGTGAAACTTAACCACATTTACTAAGCTCTGGGCTAATTCACTTGCAAAGTGCAAATTTCCTTGCAACGTGAACAGCCTGTTTGTGATTCATGGGCTGCTCATTGAACCATTGTAACATCCAAAAAATCCAAACATTAATCCAAACCCCACTAAAGTTTATGGGGGTGATTCTTGAAAATCAGCTATGGACATTTGTAAACCTAATAGGCAGGGGATTGTCAAAAAAGGACACATTGCGAGCTGGGGACATGGCATGGGAAACATGTACCAATGCAAAGAAAAACAAATCAAAATACATACAGCATGGAGAAAGTGCTCCTTTTAATGCATTTTCTAGGGCAGCATTAACATTCTTTTGATTAAATACTTTGGAGATGACTTTAATCTGTGTGTGGTGTTATGGAACAGTACAATATTCATGTACTTCTGACATTGCATTTTTTGTATGTGTAAAATATCTTTTTTAGTTTTACATTAGATGGTGGCAGTCCAACAGAGGTCACTGAAGATGGTAATAGTAGCAGTCCAGCAGTGGTGGAAGGAGCTTATAATGGTAGCAGGCCAGGATAGGTGGCAAGAACTGGTGATAGTGGCAGTTCAGCAAAAGTGGGAAAAGCTGGTAATGGCGGCATTTCAACAGAAGTGGTAGTAACTGGTAATGGTGATAGCAGCAGGAGAGGGGGGGTGGCAAACTTGGCAAATGGTGGCAGTCCAGCAGAGAAGGAAGGTGCTAGTAAAAATAGTGGGCCAGGAGAGGTGGCGAGAGCTTGTAATGGTGGCAGCAGCTGGCCAGAATAAGTTGCAGAAGCTGGTAATGGTGTCAGTCCAGCAAAGGTTGCAGAAGCTGGTAATGTTGGCAGTCTAGCATCAGATTCTGATAAGACCCCCTGCAGACTACCACAACCCTGGCCTGGGGACAAGTTGAGGGCATGTGGCCTGGAATGGTTCAGAAGGTGGAGGGGAGCACATACACTATGTTACCAAAAGTATTGGGATGCCTGTCTTTACACGCACATGAACTTTAATGGCATCTTAGTCTTAGTCCGTAGGGTTTAATATTAAGTTGACACACCCTTTGCAGCTATAACAGGTTCAACTCATCTGGGAAGGCTGTCCACAAGGTTTAGGAGTGTGTCTATGGGAATGTTTGTCATTCTTCCAGAAGAGCATTTGTGAGGTCAGGCACTGATGTTGGATGAGAAGGCCTGGCTGGCAGTCTCCGCTCAAATTCATCCCAATGGTGTTCTATCAGGTTGAGGTCAGGACTCTGGGCAGGCCAGTCAAGTTCCTCCACCCCAAACTCGCTCATCCATGTCTTTATGGACCTTGTTTGTGCACCAATGCGCAGTCATGTTGAAACAGGAAAGGGCCACCCCCAAACTGTTACCACAAAGTTGGGAGCATGAAATTGTCCAAAATGTCTTGGTATGCTGATGCCTTAAAGTGTTACTGAACCCACAATAGTAAATTCAGTCTGTATATCCAGAATAGCATGCTTGCTCTACTCACTGTGTAACTTAACCACTTGCCGACCGCCAACTGCAGGTTGACGGTGGCAAGGTGGCTCGATATCGCAAACCACCGTCATACGACGGCGGCTGCGATATCATGCACTGTGAGCGCGCGCGCGCCGCCGGAGGCGCGCTCACATGATCACTGTGTTGGGGGGGGGCAGGGAGTGGGTGCGGTGGACTCAATCTCCATCGGCTACCCGCGATGCCCCCTCCTGCAGTGAAAGAATGGAGGTCCCTGTAAGTAAACACGGATCTCCGTTCTGTGTGAGGGGGAAGGGCTGTGATCACAGCCTTCCTGTAAATGGAAGCTTTGATCACTCCCCTTCCCCTGCCAGTCAAACACTGTCACAGTTAGAACACGCCCAGGGAACACAGTTAACCCTTACAGCGCCCCCCCAGATTAACCCCTTCACTGCCAATGGCATTTACACAGTAATCAAAGCATTTTCATAGCACTGATCGCTGTATATATGCCAATGGTCCCAAAAAAGTGTCAAAATGGTCCGACATGTCCGCCCCAATATCGCAGTACCGCTAAAAATCGCAGATCGCCCCCATTACTAGTAAAAAATAAAAAAAAAATAAAAACCCCAGAAATGAATTCTCATCATCCGTAAACGCGGCCACTTTTGTGCGAACCAATCAATAAACGCAGATTGCGATTTTTTTTTTTATCACAAATATGAGGAAGAATATAAATCGGCCAAAACCGTTGAAAAAAAATGTTTTTTTATATTTTTTTTTTGGATTTGTATTTTAGCAAAAAGTAAGAAATGTGCGTTTTTTTGCAAAATTGTTGCTCTTCTTTTGTTTATAACGGCAATCAGAAATGTTGCAGCGGTGATCAAATACCACCAAAAGAAAGCTATATTTGTGGGAAAAAAGGGACACAAATTTCGTTTGGGTACAATGTCGCACGATCGCGCAATTGTCAGTTAAAGTGGCCAAAACCGTTGAAAAAAAATGTTTTTTTATATTTTTTTTTGGATTTGTATTTTAGCAAAAAGTAAGAAATGTGTTTTTTTGCAAAATTGTTGCTTTTCTTTTGTTTATAGCGGCGATCAGAAATGATGCAGCGGTGATCAAATACCACCAGAAGAAAGCTCTATTTGTGGGAAAAAAGGGACGCAAATTTCGTTTGGGTACAATGTCGCACGACCGCGCAATTTTCAGTTAAAGCGACGCAGCGCCGAATCGCAAAAAGTGCTCTGGTCCTAAAGTGTGAAATCCTTCCGGGGCTGAAGTGGTTAAGGTGTTAATCCTCTGTATTGTGTAAAAAGGCTGTTTGATCTTGTATGGCCAGATACCTCCTGTTTGCCCTATCTACTATATTAGACTCTACAATACTATACTACATGCAGGCAGTGTGCAAACATTGCACATGCTCTGTTCGAGCTTCCTGTTTCACATGAACACAGACTACAATGCATTTCTAGAGGCAGTGATTGTTTATTTATGAACTGAGAATGTCATTGGCAAAGCACCAATCAGCTCTGGCCAGATTGTGGGTGAATGGTCACTGATGCAAAGGAAGTTTCATCATCAGAGAGTAAAGTGTCTCCTCCCACATGAACACTGGGGAAGCCTGGCTACTTGCAGTTTATCATCTGAATGCAATATACAGATGAAAAAAGGTATATAGCAGTAGTATTTTGATATAAAAAGAAGATTTAGAAGCTGTGTGCACTGTGATTTCTCGTCAATAAAAAAAGTTTGGACTCTACCTGAAGATCCGTGGTGTGCTGACAAATATGTACATTGGATTGTTTTTTAACCCATTTTTTATGAAGTTTCCCCTTAAAATCAAAATCATTTTTGCTGTATCTGGTTGTAAACATCATACAGATTCACCACTCCACACGCTGCTTCAGGTGAAACATTAAAAATGCAAAATTCCTTTAAATAACATGCTTGAGGGTATGCTATTTAAAGGGGCATTGCATTTTTACTGTTTCACTATAAACATTATTTTTAAAACGACTGCTCCCGAGGGGCGTGGCTTGCCAGAGATGCGGACAGCAGATTGATCTATCTGCTCCACAATCCATACATCTTCCAGTGGCTAAGGAGCCACTTGCAAAGGGCACACTACCTTCACCCTACCCCAGCAGACACCCGCATTCCTCCAGCCAGCATGTCCAAGTGGCAGAAGAACCCTGAACAGCCGCAGAAGCTCACATATTTCTTCTCGCCGGCCGGACCATGTAGCAGAAAAGATGGCGCCAACGGACAGCATGAGCAGGCAGCGCGGCTCCTCTCTCCCTGCACTGGTGGCAGTGGGACACTCCAGCCTGGCAAAGCACCCTCTGCAACGGACTTCGGTGAGTTCTCTCCACCCTACTCACCCTCATCCGCAAGCCCAGTCAAATCCAAGCCTAGAAGAGGGGACACAGATCCAGCTATAGCTCACAGCGCTGCATTCATACTTCCTCTCCCTAACCCACAGCAGCCTTCAGAAATTGATGCATTTCCTCCCTCTGACCAGCCCATATCTGAGCAAACTATGAAAAACATGCTGATTTCATTGAGGCAGACACTATTCTTAGATATATCTGCTACTGTCTCTTAATTTACTACTGCAGTACAGCAGCAGGATCAGAAAATTCAACATATAGAATCAAAAATGCCTGAACTTTTCAACACTCACAATGATCTGATTGATGCATTTAGCAAGCATGATGACGAATTGCACCAAATCAGTCATAGGTCCTGCAGGAACAATATTAAATTCCGTAACATCCCAGAATAAATTCAGCAGTCTGATTTGGTCTCCTATATGCAATCTCTAATGCGAGCTCTGGTACCGGACCTGTCAGCCAGAGATCTGGAAATAGATAGAGCCCATAGGCTCCCAAAACCTACTCATCTCCCTGAATCCAAACCAAGAGATGTATTGGTTCGCATACATTTATTTAACACTAGGGAAAAAGTGATGTTAGCGGCTAAACATGCCCCCGCCATACCGGACCCCTTTTCCATGGTGTCTCTCTATGCGGACCTATCCAAGGTCACGATGGATAACCAGCGACAGTTGTCCACCATCACTAAAGCACTTTAGAATAATCACACACCCTATAAATGGGGTACGACTGCCAAATAACTGGTTACCCACCAAGGGAAAAGTAAGGATCCTTTCGGAAGGTTTGCAACTCCTTTGAACATGGCATATAATTTCAGAGGAATCTCCTACTCCAAACACGCAGCTTCCAGCCTAAATGGAAACTGAATGGTCCCTACAGAACACCTGGGGAATATAGTAGGCCCTTACAACTACAACCGACCAACAAGATGAGTGGAAATGGCACCCTTGATATAAGCCTTATTCTTGCTTCCTCGGCCTCGGAGTACCGAACACCGTTGGAGAATTTCCCCCTTTTCTACCAGCACTATTCTCTGCACATTGTATCCCTATTGTTCACTGATCTCCCTTTTTAATTCCAACCTTTAAGTTGCAGTACCAGACCTACATCTTCTCCCCTTTTATTACAACCTAGAAGTATACATCTACTAGTGGATTAGCATTAACCTATTTTCCTTGTGACCCTCTACTAACTTACAGTACCTGACATTTTGCTTCAACATAAGAACTATGCCATTCAAAAATGTTTCTCTAAATTCCAAAGGCTTGAACAGTCCCTAAAAGAGAGTAACTCTCCAGAAAGAAGCCACCAAGCTACTCACTGATATCCTGCTTGTACAGGAAACACACTTCGCTCTCGCAAAAAAACCCACTCTCCAGCTAAGAGGATACATCCAAATCTACCTAGCCTCTGGTCCCAAGAAAAAAAAATGGTGTCCTTATAGCAATCAGAGACACTCTTCAGTTTCAACACCAGCAAATGTATGCTGACCCTCAGGAAGGCTACCTGATTATCATCTGCATGATAGCCCAGTCCCCATACACACTGGTCAATGTATATGGCCCCAACTCAAAACAACTTCAATTCTATAAATGCCTGATGAAAATCATCAATCTGAAAAAGTGCATCATCATCATAGGAGACTTTAATATAGTTGGTGACCCCCCCCCCCCCCCCGGTAGATACCACCTCAAATCCCCAGCGCAATTGGCCAGCATTAAACCCTCTCCTTCAACTCTCAGACCTATTTGATGTGTGAAGGTGCCAACACGGCTCTGAACATGACTACACCCATTTCTGTTCAGCCCAATTATCCTATTCCCGCATAGACTTTTTTCTGGTTGACAGATGGACCCCCCAGAATGTTACACAATCGGACATCAGAGTTATAACATGGTCAGATCATGCCCCTGTCTCCATCACTATGAGTGACCAAAGACCAGGTCCCCCAAAAATGTGGCGTTTAGACTCATCCCTGCTGACGAAACTTGAAATCCAACAAGCAATTGAACAAGAGCACAAAACCTTTTTTGATCTGAACGAAACCCATGACTCCAACAGGTTCACTGTGTGGTCAACCTACAAAGCCTACATACATGGGATTTTTATTAAACTCTCTAAAAGAGCGAAACGCCTGAGGACTAAGCAGATTGACAAGGTCACCTCACAAATTACTAGCGTAGAAAATCAAAATAAGATGTACCCCTCCCACACCCTAGCTGCTGAACTATTGGAGCTCAGACAGCGTCTCAGCTCCCTACTGCTATACAAACTTGAATACAATTTCAAGCACGTCAAAGCAAATTTTTACGCTATGGGAAACAAGACAGGTGTCCTCTTAGCGGGACAGGTAAAAGCACAAAGAGCTAAAGCTAAAATCCTCTCCCTCCAGCCTCTTTGAAAACAATGCTCACTAATCCCCAAGAAAAAGCTAATGCTTTTAGCGACTATTATGCCTCTTTTTATAATCAAAAGAATGATCCCCATATTCCCCAACCCAGGCCACCATTCAGAATTTTCTATCCTCTGTAACTTTGCCTTTTCTTACTGCCACTCAACTAGACTCTCTATCTCTAATCTTAACTGAAGAAGAAGTTCTTGCAGCAATTAAATCCCTACCGCTGCACAAAACCCCAGGGGAAGACAGATTTACCAATGCCTACTACAAGAAATGTGCTAAAATATTGGCCCCAAAACTGACAGACCTTCAATTCTGCTGGGTCCTTAGGCTTCCTCCTTACAGATATGCTATGTTCTCTGATAACCACCATCCCTAAACCTAAAAAAGACCCCACATTAACCTTCAACTACAGACCTATTTGGCTCATAAACACAGATATAAAGCTGTTTGACAAAGTGATTGCTAACAGATTGACGGAATATATCCCCTCCTTAATCCACCCCGACAAGGTTGGATTTGTCCCCGATAGACAAGCTCCCGAGGCTACAAGAAGATTCATAAATCTTAAACACTCCGCAACCCTCCATCAAACGCCTTCTCTGCTACTCTTGTTGGATGCAGAGAAGGCGTTCGACAGGGTACATTGGGACTTTCTCAGGGCGGTCCTTACGAAAACAGGTATTACCAGCTGGTTTCAAACGGCAATTCTCTCTATATTCTAATCCTTCAGCGAGGGTTTTCACAGGTGGAGCCCTGTCAACCCCCTTTAAAATCTCTAATGGCACACAGCAGGGGTGCCCCCTCTCGCTGATAATTTTTGCCATGTTGATGGAACCTCTGGCCGCTAAGATTAGATCTGACCCACATATCTCAGGCATCTTCTGCAATGGAGTGGAACACAAAGTAAGCCTCTTTGCAGATGACGTGATCCTCATGGTCTCCCACTCCCAGAAGTCCTTCCAAGCGATTCAGGATACCCTCCACCAGTTCAGCTTAGTGTCCTTCTACAAGCTAAATGCCTCTAAATCACTAGTACTGCCCCTATGCCTCTCTCCAAATCTAATGACACATTTAAAAGTGAAGCTGCCCTTCGTATGGGCCAATAAATACATACCTTACTTAGGAATCAAAATAGTCCCAGTGTCAGTCAATTAAGCGACTTAAACTACCTTATATTTGAAAGGAACTTACCATATTTCCTACATTCTCTATGTAATACTGGACTCTCTACACTAGGCAGGATAGCTACCATCAAAATGATAGAACTCCTCTATCTATTCCAAACAATGATCATACCTATTCCCCAATCCTTCTTCTCTTCAGTCCAAAAAACAAATTTCCAAATTTGTGTGGGACTCCAAACCACTCCGATGCCCCCACTACATAATGACTAGATCTCACTGCAATGGGGGAGTAGGCCTACCAAAAATTAGAACCTATTACTATGCCGTCAACCTAGATCAGATCTACTATTGTTGGCATCCTACCCTGGACAAAATATGGCCCCAAATCATCAGCAGCAAAACCTAACCAATATTCTCCTCCTCTCAACAATACGTACCCACAGACTCCCACTTAAAGCGGTAGTATACCCATCCATTTAACAGTTTAAAAATCAGTTCCATTTGTAACATGCCCATTGATTGCGCTCTAAACCAAACTGTCAAACCATCCAATGGCTGGTGTCATAGCTGATCACATGTGCAGCATCATGGCAGTTGTAGATTAAACAGAGGCCAAGGTGGCAGCTTCCTTGGCTGAAAATGATAGGAGGGTATACTACTTTGACCTCATGCATTCCTGATTAAAATTTAGCACAATAGCAAGAGGCTGGTATCACCTCCATTGGAGACATTTTTACTACTAAGTCCCTAAAATCATTTGACACCCTCAGAGAGGAATTTAATCCCACCAAATCGGTGGCCTATACATATACTAGGATTGCACACTTTCTTGGCTCATCCAACATACTGCCTAACCTGTCAACCATTTCTACTCCCAACCCTCTTACCCAAGAAAAGGGATATCCCTATTCTACTCTTACCTTAGTGGCATGTCCCCACTCTCTTTTTCCAACACTAAAACAAATGGGCAGAAGAATTAAATACCCCCATTACTCCTGAAATTTGGCAGCAAACATTCAGAGGAACTTATCTAGCCTCCCATTGCGCTAACCATTGGGAATCCTATCAGAAACCCCTCCACAGGTGGTACTGCACACCTTACCAAATATCTAAAATGTATCCTGGCAGTTCATCCAATTGTTGGAGAAACTGCGGCAGTGTAGGCTCCCTTGCCCACATTCTGTGGTTCTGTAAAACTTTAACTTCATTCTGGAAACAAATATTCACGTTGATCTCTGCAATCTCTGGCGTGCCCACCACCCCAAACCCCGCATTAGCCCTACTCCACCTAGGCATAGAAAAATACCCCCCTAAAGCAAGATGTCCTATCATTCATCTGCTCTTCACAGCCAAATTAAATATAACCAGATTACGGAAATCCTCCAATGCCCCCACCATTGGTAGTACAGCTGCTAATCTTAATACTGCTAGGAAAACACTGAAGATAGAAATATTTGTAATCAAATGGTCACAATGGTTAAAACACCCAAAATGTACTGTGCAATTGTAAACAAGACGTTACTGTTATCTGAAATGGAACTGTAGTGCTGGTACCTATACCCAGTTTGTCCTATGTTCTCCTCCTTTCCTCCCTTCCCACCCATTCCTTCCCCCCCTCCTTTTTTCCTGTTTGGAGCAATCCTGTTAAAATTTAGTTTAAACTTAATCTATGGCAGAGCCTATTGTTCCTAGTCATACTATCTCAGGTATGTTAATATAATGTAGCTTTGAAATAAGGGGCTGGTTATACCTTAAGAACTTTTTGAACATGTTCTCATTGTAATGTAAAAACTCAATGAACATTTGAAATTAAAACTACTGCTCCCTCCCAAATGGAGTTTAAAACATTTTTTAACTGCTTTCATACATGTCCTTCGGTGCACTGTCTATCTCCCCATGCCCTTTGTTTGACAACCCCTTACCTATTAGCCTGGAAAATGGCCATTACTGATTTTAGCTCCCAATGATTTCAGTGGGGTTCAGATTCCACATTTGAACTAGTAAGTAAAGTTCACTGATCATACCCTGAACCAAACCCAGGTATGTTCTGCTCATCTGAAATTATATTTTACTTAAAGATTCTTTTGTGCTGCAACCATAAAAGTAAATATCCATAGTGTCCAGATGCAGGACTTTTCAAGAAGTTTCAGTTCCATGTAGACTTATGTTGATGTGAGAAATGTAAATGAAGAACACTGAAACTGCTGATCCTCACTGCCAATTATTTGTCAAAAACAAAATAAAGCCCTGTGATAGCACAGACCACAGTAGGTTATCTTTATGGAGAGGTCTGGGGTCTCTTAAACCCCATATCTCTCCTCTGGCCTCCAAATCACCTGAGACTCCAACTGCACACCTGGCTATCTCTTCTTAAACAATCTTCAAGTGGCTGCCTCATGTTTGATTGAGCTACTCCTTTGTCATCTTTATAACCGATTATTCCAGATTTAGAGAAAGCAGGGATTCAATAATTATCTCAGAAACAATGTTTACATTCTTTTGAAAACATATCTTTTACTTATGCCATTGCTAATAAAGATTTTTATACGTTCTTGCAGATACAACACTTATTATTCCCTATGAGACTTTAGGAAATTATTAATTTTCATAGTCCCTTTACTCTTCTATACTTCTGCTGAGGTGACTAAAAGAGGAATTTAATTTATTTACACTTCCTTCTTCAGTCAGTCAAAAAAGCCTGAAAAGCTTTCTGTGACGCTTAAATGGGAATCTCTTTTTCTACCTGTCAATTGTACTATACCCTTTGATGGCCCAAGAGGACTTCTTGATGCCCAACTCATTAGGAGACAGTTCAAAAACTAGTTTATAGTACTTTACACCCCACATACTTGCTTACTGTTTTCCTGTTTATCAATCCCCTATGTGCTGGGGAAATTGTGGCCATGTAGGATCTCTTATTCATAGTGTATCTGGTGACAATGCACAAAACAATTATTATTCTGGAGAGACATCTTCCACTTTAGTTAATAAAAAAAAATCACCCAATCTCCGAATACAGCCTTAGCTCTCTATGCAATTGGCCTGTGCAGTTGGCCAACCTCTTCAAGACATTTTATTACACGTCTTGATTGCAGCCAGATGTGCCTTGATGTGATCTTGGAAACAAAATGATGCTCCAGTGTGGTCTTCTGTTATAAAGCTTATAAATACTCATGCTACCTTTAAGAAAATGTTCGCTCAGATACAAGGCGCAGAACCCAAATTTTAAAAAGTCTTGGCCTGTTAAATTACTGATAATTGTATCACTGTTGTATTTTTACATTGAATCTTTTACATAAAATATATACAGTAATTCACGCACTGGCCCTCCCAAGTCCTTAGTGCCTTAGCTTAGAGTTACATTATATGGCTTTTATGACTCCATGATTTGATGTTTAACTATGAGACCTCCATACCCCTTTGGATCCTATTTCATTTTCGATATCCTCTTTTTCCTCTATTTCACCCTAGTTATCTCCTCTTGTTCCCTACTTTTCTTCTTTCTTCCTCTTTCCATTTCCTCACTCTTGTTTCAGGGCTCAGCCTCGTCACATCTTTCATGACTGTGACCTCTTTATTATATTTTATAAATTTGGTACAGTACAGTTTTTGGTTAATGCTCATTACTTGTGTGTTAATTTATACTATTGGTGCCATTTACTGCTACAGTTTATACTGTCCTTGTCAAAATTTAATAAAGATTGATATTTTTTTACTTTCTATGTGCAATATCAATATGGTATGCAAAATCGAATTTATGATAGTTTTCTTAAACACATTTTTATGGCATTACATGTATATTGTTTCCTATTGTGTATACATTTTTGCAGTTATGTAGAAGTACAGTATCTGAATGTAAGAAAGCCCCACAACCTAAAAATTTTTATTTTTTTATTCTAGATTTATTAGCTGTGCCTAAACATCCTTATGCTGCTATGGAAAACTGGGGATTAAGTGTATTTGTGGAGCAACGAATTCTGCTTGATCAAAGTATCTCTTCAATTTCCTATTTACTTGATGTCACCATGGTCATTGTGCATGAAATTTGCCATCAGGTAGGTAATGTAAAATGATGATGTACAGTAAACATTTGGACTTTAAAGTATTTTTCTGTAGACAAAATCAATTACATTTAGTGAAATTACTATTACAAAATCATTTTTCATGGATCATAAAAAGGTAATTAAATCTATCTACTCTTCCTCGACACACATTAATATATAGTAAACATTTTGTGCTGTCTGTAAATAATTGACTTTTATAACAAAGCAGTTTTTTTATACAGTATATGTGCATAAGCTATAGCAGTAATCATAAACCTAAATCAACTATATCTATAGTCTATACATTTAACCTAATAAACTCTACTAACTTATCACGAATGTGTTCTGAATATGGGAAGGTTTGCATGATGTAGGAGTTAGCCCTCCACAGCTTAGTTGAAATTTGGGAGGCATTGAGTATAATTTTAATTCTCACAGGGCATGGTCTGACCATGTTATCGGATCAATATCTGCTGATGGGATTTTCTGCAAGAACCACTTGTCCACTAGGAAATAATCAATCCTTAAGTATGAATTGTGAGGGGTGAATGATAGTTATATTCGTGTTCCGAGGTGTGGAGGCTTCTCCATACATCATGCATATCCTGGCTCTTTAAAAATGTTAGCATTGGGGATACCATCCTAGAGGTAGAGTTTGTTGTGTCTAATGCCTGATCAGGCACAATATTAAAGTCCCCACATAAGATCAAAGCACCTTTCCTAATACTGATCACCTTCTTCATCAGTCTGTTCAGGAAACAAATTTGGTGTGTGTTAGGTGCATATATGCACACTATAGTGCAGATTGTTGAGTTTACAGTACACAGCAGGATTACAAATCTGCCTCTTGAGTGTGCAATTTTATCCAGAAGACCAAATTAAACATTTCTATGAATAGCAACCATTACTCCTCTCTTTTTAGAGACTTGGTTTGTCGCCCAATGGATATGGGGGTAGTTTTTGTTGCAGCACAGGTGAGTAGCTTTACTCAAAAAGTGAGTCTCCTGCACACAGACTATGTCAATGTGCATCTGGTTGGCTGTTCTCCAAAGGGAGCTACTCACATTAATAGATAGAAAATTAAGAGCCATAGAGTGAGTGGTGGGAAGTGATGTGTATGAAATGTACAGATCCACAAAGGTGAATTTTCAGCCTCTCTGAAGGTGTTGTTGCAGCTTGGTCCAGGTTGATGATAAGGTTCAGCATATTGTGGCGAGTCCACAGTGTTTGGTAGTCCTCAGAAGAAGTCCCCTAATTCACATGCAGGAGGGGTAGAACAACAAAAAGGTAATCATAACAATAGTCAACTAGAACAGAAATTGTGCAGCCTGTAGGGTGTAGCCTAGCTGCTAACTGCGTAATTGGGGGAAACAGTTCACTTAGTGAAGGGCAACAGTATGGGTGATGCCCAGAGAGCTTTAGTTCTCACGGTTGACATTAATGACTTGGATCTCAGCGATTCTCAGCGGTTTCTGTTTCTGACTCTGTTCCCGGAGCCAGAAGAGCTCCACTGGGGCACCTGCTTGGGTTTGGCTCCCGTATCTAACTGGGATGCAGTTTCCAGTATTACTCCACATGATTTCAGAAGAGAAAGGCCTTTCGGTAGTGATGTAACCCAGTGAGAATCTCAATTATATTCAATGCTTAGCTTTGTGGGGTGCTTCCACTTGTATTGAATATTATTATTCCGGGGTGATTTAGTAATGGTATTCAGCTGCCTGCATTTGTCTAAGGTATATTTAGACAGATCTGCAAATATTTGAATGTTCCCATATGGTTCAGGGAGATTCCCCAGTGTGCGGGCCTTCTGTATCACCTGCTTCTTCGTGGGGTAAAAGTGAACCCGCAAGAGGACATCCCTCGGGATGTTGGTAGGGAGGAAGGATGGTTTCGGTAGCCTATGGATTCGATCTATAGTTAGTTGGATTGGGGTCAAATCTGGCACTAGGGTTGCTAGGTCTTGCTGGGCGACATTTTCGGGGACCCCCTTAACTTGACGTTGTTTCTTCTCGAGCGGTCCTCGGGGTCCGCTAGTTTGGCCTGAATCCACTGCCTGTCTTCCTCCTCCTCATCTTGCTGATCAATGATGTTGTTAACTGTGGTCACTATATCTGTAATAGCGAGTTCCACCTGGTTGACCCTGTCCCCTAATGAGGAAATTTCCTTAGAGAATTTATGTGCTATGTTGTTAAACTCCTCATGCAGGGAGCGGTGAAGTGTTAACAGCATCTCCTTCATCTGCGTATCCAGCACAGGCTGGTTAGCTGTAGGAAAGTTTGCTATGGGGGATGTGTGTGCAGCGTGTTGTTGGAGCTGTGACGCAGTTGCACTCTCCCCTTGTGGCTGATCGTCTGTATCCAGTTGTATCCTTTCTTTAGCTGGGCAGGAGCATGGAGGGCTGGAGGGGAGAGGTGCGAGCTGGGGGGACAATCCTTCTGTGGCCTCCTCTGTATCTGGTAACTCCGAGTAATGGTTGGAGTGTGAGGAACGTTCTGGCCTGTCGGTGCCCTCTTGGCCAGTGGAAGTACGCCATCAGTTTTTTCGGTTTGCAGTCCCCTTGTCTCTTTCTATACATGGCGTTCCTTTCTCTGAGCTTCCCGGGTTACAGGGGGGGTTCCAAATGGTGTGTTTCTATGTAGCCATGTAGCTGGGAATAGTCGCTTTTCTCTCTCTGGGCACCGGAGCTCCTGTCTCACACTGCCATCAGCCGCGTGCGCCTGCCACGCCCCCCCCCAACACTAATTCCTATCTCATGTCTGTAAAGTGGAGTGGTTGGCACTCACAAAGCCTTTTGACATCTGCCACAAGTTGTACCTATTTTAGCCATCACTAGGGATGAGCTTGACCACAGAGTCAGAAAAAAGTAGCCTCCCAATGTTGAAGGCATGGGCCTGGTATGGTTCAGGAAGGAAAACATTCAACTGCCTCTCCCTTTCCTGGCCTACCAGTCTGCATGCTTGGATTAAGAGTCTGGTTTTGCATTTTGGCTTTGCAATGGTAGAGTAAGGATGTATTCTTCTGGGACTCTGCACAAACCACTGCCTGCACTGCAATTTTAGATCCTGTCCAGTTCCAGACACAAACTCCTATCTCATGGCTGTAAAGTGGAGTGCTTGACACTCACAAAGCCTTTTGGCATCTGCCACAATTTGTACCTATTTTAGCCAGCACTAGGGATGAGCTTGACCACAGGGCCAGACAAGGTACCCTCCTAATGTTGAAGGCATG
This sequence comes from Glandirana rugosa, assembly GCA_018402905.1. Lineage (NCBI taxonomy): Eukaryota > Metazoa > Chordata > Amphibia > Anura > Ranidae > Glandirana > Glandirana rugosa. The sequence goes on from BLSH010366765.1 coordinate 224,528, forward strand.
TGCCTGGTATGGTTCAGGAAGGAGAACATTTGGTTACCTCGCTGTTTACTGACTTACCAGGCTGCGTGCTTGAATTAAGAGTCTGGTCTATGCATTTTGGGGGGGGGGGCTACATGCTGTGGTGTGGTTTTTTCGGGGGGGGGGGGGGACCAC
>BLSH010366765.1:236822-286573 GCA_018402905.1 Glandirana rugosa
TATAAGAGACAGGTGTTTATGTGATCCACATCTATCTTCGGTCAGAGGGCCACGACCATAAGTAGGAAGGCCAGTGGGCTGGCCTGAATTTATGGGAGGAGCCCGGAGGGTATTTAAGCACCCTCACTCTCCGGGCTCTTTGTCGGTTCCAGTGCACGATACCCTCCCTCCCATCTCCCCTTTTCAGGGCTTTTCTCAGCACATTCTTCTCCATTATTACCCATTACTTATATAGGGTATGCCCCCTTCTCTTGGCATACCGACCAGATGACCAAGGCACACCTCAGGTCTATTTATGTTGTAAGTCTTGTTGCGTGTTTATGTGATCCACATCTATCTTCGGTCAGAGGGCCACGACCATAAATACATATTAGACTGTATAAATGTTAATATACCACATCAAGTGTACTATATACCGTACACCCCCAAATGTACTGATAAATAGTGTACACTCAATACACTATATATATATATTCTTTCACTGCCTGAATAGACACTATACACTAAATTAGCTGTATATAGTCTAGACTAAAGGCATGCCATTAGACCGTTTTTGGATCCCTTTGATAAATGTTTAGTCAAAGACTTTTTTAACTTTGCTGTGGGGTCCCCTTTAAATTTGAGGTAGGTGGAGGTTTCCTGCAGGATTTTCTGCATTTCAGCATTATAATTAGCAACAATGAGAACTACTAGTGAACCCCCCTTATCAGCCGGTCTTATCACTACTTGCCTGTTGGTCTCTAATTGTTTAATAGCCTCTCTGAGCTTCTTAATGTTTCTCCATTTTGCATGGGGAATACTTTGTATGTTCTCCTGAACCATATGTTTGAAAACTTCAATGAATTTGTGCAAGGGACCCTTGGGATTAAATGCTGACTTAATTTTTAAGCCAGTATGGGTATACAACTGAGGTTGTGATGAGTTTTGGGAACTGGGATGCTCTGCAAAAAAAAATTATATTGAGTTTCCTAGCATATTTCTCCAAATCTATGCAAATCTCAAATTTGTCTAGAAACTTTGTGGGGTGAATTTTAGACTTTCACTGAGAACAGATAGTTCTTCCTGAGAAAAGGAAATGTCAGTGAGATTAAAGATGCCTGCCTTTAGGTTTCTCTTTTCCTTTTCTTTTCTCCCCCTCTGCATCTTCTCCTCCTGTGTCTCCTTGTTGGTTGGACATCGGAGGTGTTTGGGAATAGCCCTCTCTTTGAGGATGGCCTGGGTGTACCATTTTGAAGGGTTCCCTCCAATCCTTCCATTCCCCCCTTGCTGATAAAGGAAACAAATTTCGCAGTGTTGCAAGATTTGGGAAGAAGGGGGTGGGACTTTAATTGAAGCACATGAGGGATACACAAAAAACTGATGGAGATGTTCACAGAAATTTAACCATAGCGATAGAGGACAAAGAATAGTCATATCTCCCATATCTATGGACTAGAATATGAGATGCTCTTCCCTTTTTCTATTTTGTCTATTGCATTCCTTCCATTCTTATAGTATGGATCAAAGATAAACAGGTAAACGGGGATACAGCATTTGTGGTCCTAGCATATCACCAGATGGGCATATATGAAAGTATAACAATGGTGAAGTCTGTCAAACAAGGTATATTGTAGTCAGGAACTATGCATCAGTCAGGTTTTATATTAGCAGCTTTGGTAAAGAAAGGCGTATGGAATATTCGTGGATAAGCATAACCAACTATTTAATCAAGGATGTATATGTTTACTGTCATGAGCCCATGTAGTATTTATGTGATATCCAAGCATTCCATGAATAAGAGAATGTTTGTAATTTGCCATTTTTAAGTGGATAAAGGCAGTTTAAGGAACATATTTGGTTCAGATCAGATAATACTGTACGTCTGAAAGGTTGGGGATTGTAATAGATTTCCAGTTTCTTGTTATGTTTAGTTTAGCAGATAGGAGTTTGTGATTAGTAAGAGTTCTGGTTTGTTTGGGTATTCTGTCTATATCTAGGTGTAATAGTGCTAAGGTTATGTTGGGAGAGAGAGGAGAGGGCGTGAATTCAGAAATCAGTTTAAAAATTGTATACCAGTAAGAGGGGACAGATGAAAAAATCACATTATTGGGTTTATTTACTAAAGGGAAATCCACTTTGCACTGCAATTGCACTTGGAAGTGGTCGCTGTAGATCTGAGGCAAGGCAAATAAAAAACAGCATTTTTGCTTGTACATGAGTGGATGATAAAATCAGCAGAGCTTCCCCTCATTTCAGATCTTCCCCTCAGATTTACAGTGACTGCACTTCTACCTGCACTTCCAAGTGCATTAGCAGTGCACCTGTAGTGCAAAGTGGAGTTGCCTTTAGTAAATCAACCCTATGTGTATTAAAGAGCCAATTGAGCCACATTGGCACCGGCATTTAGCTGATGAATTAGGATATATATTTGAGAGTTTATATGGTGTTAAATACCATCTATGGTGTATTTTATGGTACAGCTGCCAGTGATCAGTGCATAGCGTTGCTTTATAGGTTCCTTTGATAGCTTTTTGCCAGAGGGTAATGGGGAATACAAAACCTATTTTGTTTTTCCTTTTACATATAGTTGTAGTTTTTTGGAATTCATGGGATCCACTAATGGTTTTATAAAACAGGGAGATGCGTGTATAGAGTCCCTCTCGTAGAATGCAACTACTGATTGAGGCAGAGCTATTTCCATTTGCATCATAGTTCTTTTAATGAGATGGCATGTTTGGATGTATCTGTAGTATTCAGTGGAAGGGAGGTTGAATTTGTGTTTGAGTAGGGAAAATGGGTGAATGGAGTTATTCTCAATTATATCCTTCAAATGGTGTATGCCCACTTTTACCGATGAGGATACATTTAGGTGTGTTATGTAGATCTGCAAACATTGAATTGGCGAAGGAAAAGTATGGTCTGTAATTCCCAAACAGAGATCTTTGGCACAGGTATGGATAGCTGAATCGTGGCTTGACTAGACAGAAATGGGGATTCTAGGGTTTTGTGCCCAGCTAGTGTGGCCAGTAATATGGCTTTAGTGATTGGCACCCATAGAGACGTGGCTTCTACAAGGGCCCAAGTTTTGTTAGTATCATTTCTCCACCAATATTTGGAGTGGTCCAGCAAGGAGGCTACATGATATTGGTAAAGCCTGGAAACAGATAAACCACCTGCTAAAGTGTGCTTACTCATAATGTGAAGAGCAGCTCTTGGTTTGGTGCCTTTCCAGATACAATTTGTAAGTGTCGTGTGCAGTTTGGTAAAGTAGATGTGGGGTATGGGGATGGGAATGGTGTGGAAAAAATAGAGTAGCTTAGGGAAAACTATCATCTTAAAGGTTGTTATTCTCCCTATTTCTGATAGTTCTGTTATCATCAGTATAGATAATTCATTGGGTACATTTTCTAGAAAAGGTTGATAATTTAAAGTAAATAGTTTTGTTGATACCGAGGGGGTGAGAATACCCAAATATTTGATATGAGAGGGAACCCACTCATAACATACATCTGTTTTTAATAAGTTGTTGAAGTCGGGGGGGGATATTTAGGCCTATAATTTGTGACTTGGTGTCTTTGACTTTGTAGTATATCGCTTCAAACTGGGCCAAAGGCGATTGGACCGCCAGTAGCGAGTTGAGCGGATCTATCAAAATAAGAATTACATAGTCCGCAAATAGGCCGATTCTGTTATCAATATGGCCTATTTGTATTCCCATAATATTTGGAGGGGTTCTGACCGAGTGCTCTAGGGGCTCCATAACCAGGGCAAATATGAGTGGTAACAGAGGGCAACCCTGTCTAGTACCATTGCTTATAGTGAATGCTGATGATAATGCTTCAGATGAATAGATTTTGGCAGAAGGGTGTCTTGTGGAGTTTGATATGTTTGAGGATGTGAAGCATGCGCCTAGTAGCATCTGGTGCCTGGCGTCCTTTAACGAAACCCACTTGATCTGGATGGATCAGAGAAGGCAGTAAGTCCAGGAGGCGGAGTGCTAGTGATTTTGCGTAAATGTTTAGATTGGAATTGGAGTAGTGAAGAGTTTTTATCTGATTTGAAAATGGTAGTTAGTGCTTGTAGCATCTCCTTTGGGAATTGGCCACCATTCAAAACTTCATTAAAGGTGCTCACTAGGTAGGGGGCAAGGATATCTCTAAACTTCTTATAGTATTTATTAGGAAAACTATTTATGCCGGGAGCTTCAGATTTAGGAAGGTCATAAATGACGTTTAACACTTCTGCGATTGTGAAGGGATGGGAGATATTTAATCTCTGATCTTCAGATAGAGAGGGTAGAGAGGTTATTAAGAAATTGGTTGGTTTGATTATCAGTGGGCTGTGGGGTATTTGGGTCATATTGCAGATTATATAAGTCAGAGTAGAAACTTTTGAAGGTATCAACTATATGGGAAGGATCACAAACTTTTGTGTTGTCATTCTGGTAACTGCTAGTCTGGGTTTGATACATCTAGCTAGGTATGAGTCAGATTTGTTGCTTAAGGCATATATGTTAGCTGTGAGGGATGTAACAATTGTTTTCATGGTTATAAAGTAACAAATGTCTTAAGGCATTATGGAGGTGAAGTAGCTTGGCCGTATTGATAGAGGAGGGGTCCCACTTGTTAGCCTCTTCAGTTTCACGTATGGCACTGGTTAGTAAGTCAAATTGTTGGGATCTACACTTTTTCATGGGCACTTAATTGTATGAATATTCCTCTGAGATATGCCTTGCGGACTGTCCAGAGTGAAAACTTGTTGATATCATTAGTGTCATTAAGGTCGATATAGGATTTTAATGCTTTTTCAATCACTTGGATGTGGTCAGGATTAGAGAGGAGATATGTGTTAAGCCTCCACAAGGGGTTACCCTTGGGAGGTCCCAAGCCAGAGAGGGTTAAGGTGATAGTGGCATTGTCTGAACAAGTGATGGTTTCGATAGACAAAGAGGCAACAGTTGGGAGGGTCCATCTTTCAGCTACAAACATATCAATTCTCAAATAAGAATGATGAGAAGTGGAGAAGAAGGAATAGTATTTCTCTCCCCCATGTTGACATCTTCATACATCAAAGTGACCATGTTTAAGAAAGAATGAGTTTAAACAAGCTGAGGGTCTATTTGGCTGTAGTGCCAATCAAAGGATCCACAATAGCATTGAAGTCTCCTATTACTAAGTGTCCTTGGCGGCTTTGCTTGAGGAGATTATTCAAAAATATGGTCTGTTTCACGTTGGGGTATACACATACAGAGTGTAGGACACATCATTAATATCACAATCCAGAACAATGAATCTGCTGTTATCTATTAAGGGAGATTTAAACTGGAACTTGAGGGAATCCTTAATGACAATCAATACACCTGCCCTCTTCTTGTCGGCATTAGCTGTGAAAACCTTTGAAAAATGCTTCAATGCTTCAGAGAGAGTTTTGGGGGTAAGCGTTTGAGAAAATGAGTCTCCTGTAAAGAGATAATATCTCCCTGGAGGGACAGACTCTCTTTCTGCAGAGTGCTTCTTTATATGGGCTATTAAGGCCCTTAACTTTGAGTGATACAATTTTAGGCCCCATAATTACAATGTAATACTGACATGAAAGCACACACATGGGTTGAACTTGATGGACTTGTGTCTTTTTTCAACCTCACTAACTATGTAACTATGTAATCAAGGAGGATGTAGCAGGTAACAGCTTGATTTGGCGTATGCGGAACAGCAAAAAGCATTACAAGTTTCCGGACTGGATGGGAAGCTGTCAAAGTATAGGAAGATATTTTTCAAAGGTTCGATAACAATAACAAAAATGAACAAAAGAAAATATAGGGAAACGTATGGTTATTTTTCCTGGGTGTCTCACAATTCTGCATAGACTATCTACCTTTATGTTACTTATCATCAAATTCAGCTTTGTACCATTCAGTCCACGGTTTTCATCTATTGGACATCTTGGCATAATTTCCTATAGAGGCAGCAAACATCAATTTGTAGGATGCGTGGGTGTTAGTCAGTTTGACAGTGTCCTGTATTGTGGGGATTTTATTTGTCTTCCAGTATTTTACTAGCATAAGCCTGGCACTCTGTAGGGAATGGGAGGTTATGTCCCTCAGGGCCCCTCGAATGTCCTCTATCCCTAAGGACAGGATAGCTAGGCCTGATGTCATTTTGGCCTGTATTTTCAGTATATGTGAGAGGGTCTTCTGTACATTTATCTAGAAGGCATTTATCTTGGGGCAGGCTCAGAGTATGTGGTATAATGTTCCTCTTTCCCCGCAGTCCCTCCAACACAGCGGGGACTTTTGAGACTTAAATTTGGAAATTCCAGTGGGTGTAAGGTACCAGCGTAATAAGATCTTATGGGTTAATTCCCACAAGGTTACACTTTTTGTAGCTGAGTAGCTTACCGTGAGTGCCTTTTGCCATTGGTCTGGTGTATATGTATTTTGCATATCTAGGGCCTTAATACAGGTTGATTTCTTAAATATGTTTTTATCATTAAGTACATTATAAAATAAGGAGATCCCTCTTATATTGGTAGTAGGGTTGGTAAGGTACAATGCTACTCTTATGGGTAATTAAGTTGTAGTGTTGGGGTTGTGCTATTTGTAGGTATCGGTAATTGCCAGACTCTTCTAGGCCGTATTCAATTTGTAGGGACCTGAATGTTTTGGTAGCTGGTCCTACTTTTATGTCCTCAATGGTTGTAATCCCTTTGGCTATCCAATTTTTCACTTGTATTCCTGGAATTATTAGTTGTAAGCGCGAGAGAGGTAGCGAAAGAGACTTTGTGCAGTGGTGTTCTGTAGTTGTTTTCCGTGTTTCCCAATGGAGGAGCGTAGCTTTAATGGTAGGAGAGAAAGTATATTTTATGTGTATGCCAAGCCCCCCAGCCATTAATAGGCCATGGAGATCTCCCCCTATAACTTGGGATTTTTCTAGTTGTAGCAATCTCGTGGAATGTGCATGTGGGAACCAGGTTCATGCTTTTGATAATATTGAAGCAATGTAGAAGTCCTTAATTATTACATATCCTATACCTCCTGCTTTTCTATGTGCTACCAATCTGCCAAATGTACATCTTGCTTTTTTTACCATTCCACAGATAGCAGTTTATTAGAGATTGTATCGAGGAAAAGAAGGAGTTTGGTACTAGGATTGGTAGGGTTCTCAACAAGTAAATCAGTTGCGGCAAAACCACCATCTTAAAGGCCGCCAACCGACCTGTCCATGACAATTCAGTCTTGGCTATGTTTTGGAGTTTCGGTTGTAGGGCATTGAGGAAGGCACTATAATTTGCTTCCATAAGGTCAGCCATTTTGGCTGTAAGCTTGATGCCCAGATACTTTATCCCATTGTCTTTCCACAGATATGGAAACCGTGAACTGAGTTTCTTTTTTAGTTCAGGGTTGAGACCTAGTCCCAGTATATAGGACTTCCTTTCATTGACCTTATACTATGAAATTTGATTGAATAGGTCCAGAGCGTCATGTATCAAAGCCAGGGAGGAGTCTACATCTGTTAATATCATAATTATGTCATCAGCAAATAAGCTAATAGTATGGGTAGATTTTTGTATTGGGAAACCTTTAATTGTATGATGGGACCGGATATACGCAGTCAATGGCTCCATCAACAAGTTGAAGATCAATGGGGACAGAGGATACCCCTGGCGGGTGCCATTTTTATATCAAAAGACCTGGATAGAACACCCGAAGAGTACACCTGTGCAGAGCGTCTAGAATATAGAGCCATAAGGGCTGCAAGAATGGATCCTGTGAATCCGAATTTCTCCAGCACAAGTGTGAGATACTGCCAGTGTATCCGATCGAAGGCCTTCTCCGCATCTAAAGCCAGAAGCAGAGAAGGCATCCCATACAACCCCACCAAATGAATTATATTTATGAGTCTACGGGTGGCACCCGAGATATGTCGTCCCTTGGTAAAACCTGTTTGATTAGGATTTATTATATTAGGGAGTATATCCATTAAACGCATCACTATAAGCTTGGCATATATTTTCACGTCTATATTTAGGAGTGAAATAGGTCTAAAATTGGAAGGTGTGTTTGGGTCCTTCCCTGGCTTGGGCAATGCAACTATTAGAACCTTTAACATTTCCTGAGGGAAGGAAGAAGAGGCAGCGGCAACGTCAAATATTGAGTTTAGGTGAGGAACCAGTATGTCTTTGAATTGCCTATAATATTCCCCAATTAACCCATCTGGGCCTGGTGACTTGTTTGAGGGCAACGTATCAATCACTTTTCCAATTTCTATGGGGCTAAAAGGGAGATTTAAAGCCGTTAGCTGTCTTGAGTTAATTTTGGCAGTAGGATTTGATCTACAAATTTGCTGTTTAAGTGTTTGTCAGGATATCTGGTGTTTATGTCATCTTTTAAATAGGCCACTATAATAATAGCTGAAGGCATCCGTGATATCCTGAGGATGATACAGTTTAGTTTTGGTTAGTGGTGAATTATATATGGGATTTTTATTTTATGTCTTTGGCCCTTTCGTTTTTGTGCTAGTTGCTTACCAGATTTGTTTCCGTTGGCATAGTACTGCATTTTTAGTCTTTTGTTTGACTTTTCATAGTTCAAGCCTGAGGTCATATCTCAATTGTGATAACTTGTGGGATACAGATAAGGAAGTGCAATGTTTATTTTGGCTATCAAATAGATATATTTCATGTGTAAGCTTTTTTATGTGCTGTAGCTGCTGCCTCTTTGCCCTAGCCCCCAGCTGGATCAATATTCCCCTTATATATGCCTTGTGGGCATTCCACAAGGCAAATTTATCTTGTGTAAAGGTATTATTAAATTGAAAAAAACTCAATTAGGTGTCTCTCAATTTCTTGTTTGGGGTTCTGTTGTTGGATCAGGAATGAGTTAGCTCTCCATATTGGAGGTGAGTTTACTGATGCGGGGTCTGCAATCATGAGGGTGATGGATGCATGATCCGACCAAGTAATACTGTTGATAGAGGAGTTTGTAGTTTTGGGTAGTGTTTGTTGGTCCACAAGGAACATGTCTATTCGGGTATACACTTTATGGGATGTGGAGAAAAAGGTAAAATCCCTCTCTTCCGCATGCAGGCATCTCCATGCATCAAAAAGATCCTTTTTTTTAGGGTGGCTTGTAGAGATGGCCCTATACACCTGGCTCTAGACGTAGAGTCTATGGATGATTCTGAAGTAATATTGAAATCTCCACCTATCACTAGGAAGCCTTTTTGGTGGGATCTTACCTTGCTCATCAGTTTGTTGAAGAACTCACCTGATTGGTGTTGGGAGCATATGCATTCACTAGGGTATGGGTAACAGAGTTGAGATCCTACACTATCATCAAGTATTCTCCTTGAGAGTCTTATAGCTATGAGTACCCCTTTCACTTTGGTATCCGCATTTGCGGTGAATACTTAGGGGAAACTACCATGAGCGCATCTGGGGGGATTTGTTGGTAAAATCAGTCTCTTGCATAAATATTATATTGCTCTTGTAGTGCAGCACTTCTTTCCATAGGGATTTCCTCTTCACCAGATGGTTCAATCCCTTGGAATGTATGGATAAGAATGTTATGCTCATGTTAACAGTATTGGTTTATTAGATTCGTTGGCAGTCGACATTGCGTATACATGTTGTAGATTCGTTCTGGTAATTGATCCTTGTATAGTGGGGGATATATGGTATGTATAGCATTGGTGTAGAGTTGGTACTCACTATGTAGAAGGAGGACCTCTGCAGATCAGTGGTGCATTCTTCTCTTCATAGACGGAGATGGCTGGGGAGTCATCCATGCAGATTGTTGCACGTGGTTTGTTGCAATTGTTGTCATTGACTGTGAGAGCGAGTGGTGGAAAAAAGGAAACAAACCAAAACCAAAAAAGGATAACTGTTCAACTGTGAGAAACATAAACCCGGGAAACTTCCCATAATTGAGTAGGGTAGACACTACCCGAGTGCAGCCTCTGCTGCTCAGAACTATTTGGGGTTGAGTTTGAGCCTATAAATTCTGGCCAACTTTCGGAGTGGGACTATGTTCAGGTATAAGTTTAATGACCATCAAGTGTTAGTTATGCGATTTTTAGCAATGAGAGTCTTCCAGGCAGGTGCGACCCGCTGGACTGATTCTGAGGTACCAGGGTCCGAATCGGGTTCTGGGAGGATTTTCCATTTTTTTCAGGAGTTCCAGACCTGTTTCCAGGCTTTCTACCACCTGAGCTTGATTCTCCTTTGTGACAATTAGCTTATTGTGATATCTCCATTTGTAGACTATCCTGTGGTTTCTTAACGCCTTGGTTATGGTGTTCAAGGTTTTTCTCTTTTGTAGCGTATACTGAGAGAGATCTGCGTAGAACTGTAGGGTTTGATATTGTGTCATAATCTGCTTTCGTTTGCTCATTTGCACCATCAGCTGCTCTTTAATGTGATAAAAATGCCAGCGCAGTATGACATCCCTGGGTATTTGGTCTGACAAGTATGAGGGCTTAGGCAGACAATTAATCATGTCTATTGTGATGTCTAAGTCAGAAAAAATCTGGTGGCAAGATTTGAACAGGGTTGAGAAATAGGAGCTTAGGTCAGATTGCTGTATCGACTCGGGGATCCCTCTTATTTTTAAGTTGTTATGTCTCCCCCTATCTTCAATATCAGCCAATTTTGCTTTGATCCATTCTGCTTCTGTCACTCTCTCTTTGTGTGAGTCAACTAAATCATTAATGGTGGTCGCATTCTCCCCCATTTTGTTTTCTATGTGATCCACCCTTCCCTCCACAGCCTGCAGCTCTGTATCAAACCTGTGCATGTAGGACATCATGTCTGCATGAATCGTACTCCGCAGGGATAACACCATATCGTTCAGCACTGTGTCCAGGACAGGCTGGTTAGTGGTAGGAAAGGATTTGATTGATTCTGGCAGCTCCCTGGTGTCCTCACCTGAATCTATTATGGGGCTCATGGCTGGGCTGCACCCCGTTCCATCCAGCCTTAATTTAGCCTTAACTGGGCTAGCTGATGTTGGTGTGGGTGGTGAGGATGGACTGCTGCTGTATGAGCCGCTATTTTGAGGGGGGGGAAGCTTTTTTTTGCATCCTTTTTTGATTGTCTAGCCGCGGGTGTTGAGGAGGCCTCAACGCCATTTTGCCTACCTGACTGCGGCTGATGGCCAAAAAAGTCCTCTTAGACATGTCCCCGTCGGCGATCTGTGTGGGTTTTGAGGCTTCTCGAGAGGCTGCTATGTGCCGCTTAGTCCCGTCTCTCCCAGAGCTCCGGAGTTACACCGCCATTCGGCTCCGCTGCATGCCACGCCACCCAAAATGCAATATTAAAATGAAAAGAATATCCTCAAATAGAAAAACAAAGCCAAGGATCAATACATCCAAAAAATAGGGCAGTATTTACCAGGACTTAAAAAACTTTCCTGGAAGTGTATGACCCACTCCCTCTTTCTCCTTGCATTTATATATCACGCCGCCCCTGCCCTACCAATCCAGCCATGCTGAGAGCAGTCCTTCATGTTCATATAGCATGTACTTCACAGTGAGGTGCACATCCTGAAACATGATGTCATTACATCACGGAGCCTACCTTATTCAACCTGCGCATGCACAGGGTAATCCCCTAGGTTTATGAGAGGTGAGAAAGAATGGGAAGGCTCCACCATCAAATGTACTGAAACACTTTAACCACTTCAGCCCTGATAGGATTTCTCCCTTTATGATCAGAGCACTTTTTGCGATTCGGCACTGCGATGCTTTAACTGCCAATTGCGCGGTCGTGCGACGTTGTACCCAAACAAAATCAACGTCTTTTTTTCTCACAAATAGAGCTTTATTTTGGTGATATTTGATCACCTCTACGTCACTTCTGATCACTGCTATAAACAAATAAAAAGTGACAATTTTGAAAAAAAAAAACAATATTTATTTTTGCTAAAATACATATCCAAAAAAATTATACAAAAAAAAAATGTATTCATCAGTTTTGGCTGATATATATACTTCCACATATTTTTGGTAAAAAAAATTGCAATCTGTTTTTTTTTTTTAATTGCATTTTTATTAAAATTTTTATAACATTTACATAGGTACATAAGTAAGAAACTGACAATAGTACATGACTGAACACGTGGGCAGGTGTCCACATCTATAAATGAACAGTCGGTCATTACAGGTTATGCTCAAGTACATTACATCAGAAAGTGAAAAGTAGATCAACACAAAGATTAGGGAGGTCCATGCTAAACATGTTATCAAAATGCATCCACAAAGGTCATATAATGGCGAAATCTCTTTAACTAAGCTGGTTGAAATCTGTTAACAAATACCTTGTCCATCAGTAGTAAAGTGCAGGAATTAACTCACAGGGCCTGGCAGTGGAGACTCAAACTCGTCTCAACATTCCCAGATCTTATTGAATTGAGGCATGGCCTCATGAACTATGGCAGTTAGGTATTCCATTCTTCTAATATCAGCTATAACCTGAAGAAATCTGGACCATAGTGTTCAATAGCCAATGGAGTGGAATAACTCTCTTAGCCGCTAAGAGTATATATGAGATCAGATGTTTGGTGGCTTTAGAGATGCCAGGAAAGAGGAGGTCCAGCAAATAATGGATTGGGTCAAGTGGAAAAGACATGTCCAACACTTTCTGAAGCAGTATCATAACTTTGTTCCAGAAAGGTTGGATCAGATTACACTGCCAAAAAATGGGGTAAAGTGTGCCTACTTCAACCCACATCCCCAGCATAATTTTGAACAATTGGGATTGTATCTGTGTATGACTTCTGGGGTCCTGTACCAAAACATCAGACTTTTCAGAGCAGCCTCTTTTTGGGTAACACATTTAGATGACTTGAAGGTAGATGTCCAAATCTTATCCCACGTCTGCAGTGAGACTGGTCTGTTGGAAGTAGGAAAGACCATTTTTTTCATGTATAGGTGGAAATTTTCAGTGAGGAATGAGGTCTCATGGAGAATATGGTAGATAGTAGATATCAAGTGTGGCTTGACAGGCAAAAGGCGTGAGTTTGTCTAAAATTTGCATGACGGATAAGGAGTGGAAAAAATGTCTCACTTGTAAATAGTAGTAGAACGTGTGGGTAGGGGTACTGCATTTTTCCTGTAGCTTGTTAAAAGAATATAGTCTTCTAGTGACTGGGGGTACTAGGTTTCGCAATTGATAAAGGGAGGCCTGTGTCCATGGCCATATCTTCCCCAGAGACATACTGACAGGGATTACTGGGTTCAACAGTATGGTGGTCAGTGGGGGGCATGAGGAGGAGAGAGAGAACTTTCCTTGACACTTGCACCATATTGAAAGGGTGAATAGCATAGGTGTGAGGAACATACATTTCAACACAGGGTCATTGTGTAGGAATGCTTTACATATGATATTACAGAGCTTGGGTGAACTGGGTACATGGCCTCCTTCTCTATCTCCAACTATCTATTTGGAGCCATCAGGCTGGACCAAGAGATTATAGCCCTCAGATGTGAGGCATAGTAATATTTGGCAATATCAGGGGCTCCCATGCCCCCCCCCCCCGAATCTCAGAGAGAAAACCACCAAGCTCGCTATGCGGTGTGACCCACCATTCCAAATACATTTGAGAAAGCGTCTCTGCAAAGTTTTTAATTGAGACAGTGGCATAGCAGCCGGTAGGGTCTCAAAGAGGTAGAGTAGTTTGGGCATTATGGACATTTTTAAAACCTTCACTCTACCAAGAAGGGATATGGGGTATTTAACCCATTGCTGGAGGGATCTAGTGATTTCCTGAAGTAAGGGTAAGTAGTTAGCTGCATATAAGGTGGAATATGAAGGAGTAAGATTGATGCCTAGATATTTAAGAGAGCTGGAGCACCATCTGTATGGGTAGGTGTGCTTAAGCTGCGTTAATAAGTCCAATGGCATATGTAGGGGTAAGGCCTCTGTTTTAGCTGTGTTGATTTTGTACCCTGAGATGGCACTGAAAGAAGTTAAGAGATTATGTAGAGTTGGGAGGCACAGAAGGGGTGGGTTATAGTTAGCAGAATATCGTTTGTACTCCCCCTGTCGCATCATCACCCCAAAAATGTCCTTACTTGAAGGTATGCCTCAGCTAGGGGCTCCAGGCATACAATGAAAAGCAGTGGAGATAAGGGGCACCCCTGCCGAGTGTCGTTAGTCATGGGGAAGGAAGGCGACAGGAAGGACGACATCTGCACCTGAGCAGAGGTCTGAGAATACAGTGCCTCCAAGGCTTTAATAAAAGAGCCCCTAAATCCAAATTTGCCAAAAGTGGAGAACATATAGGGCCAGCTCAGCCTATCAAAGGCCTTTTGGGCATCTAGACTCAGCACCACAGCAGGTCTTGGGAATTTGTTGAGGGAGTCAATCAGGTCTATGGTGCGGTAGGTGTTGTCACCAGCATGTCTGGCTTTGACAAAGCCCACTTGATCCTTGTTGTTTAGTTTAGGGATTATTTGGGAACGTCTAGAGGCTAAAATTTTGGTGAATATTTTGTATTTTTTTTTTATCCAAATTTAATAAAGCTATGGGTCTATAATTGTCTGGGAGAGATGTGTCTTTACCTGGCTTGGGAATAATGCTGATATATGAATGTTTAAATTGGAAATATGGTGATTCGCCCTGCAAGATGGAATTCATAAACATCTAGCATGTGTGGGGCAAGAACATCAAAAAAAGGTCTTATAGTAGGAGTATGATAGACCATTGTGGCCAGGGGACTTATGGAGTGGGAGTTCTTTTACAGTCAGCGAAAGTTCCTCGGTGGATATGGCAGCATTAAGTTTATCTAGATCTGAGATGGAAATTTTGGGTATCTTGGTGTCACTAAAAAATTTGTCAAAGTTGTCCTGGGAAAAAGTAAAGTGGTTGTCAGGTGTGAGGCAATTGTAGAGTTTATTATAATAACCTCCAAAGATTTTTGACATGGCTAATGGGCAGTGGGTTCTGGATCCATCTGCAGAAAATGAAGGGAAGGGTAGTGGGCGGAGCTTGTTCACTAACATCTAGGGTTGTCCCGATACCACTTTTTTAAGACTGAGTACAAGTACCGATACTTTTTTTCAAGTACTCGCCGATACCGATTACCAAAACTTTTTTTAATGTGATGTGACAGTGGTACTGATATGCAGCACTGATGGGCAATGATAGGTGGTGCTGATGAGGCGTGGACTGTCAGTAGTTTATAATTACATTTTTTTTCACTATTTTATTTTTTACAATTCATTTTTTTATTATTTTCTACAATTTATAGTTTTTTTTTACAACACTTTCTTTTTTTGGGAGTGGACAATACCATTGTTTTTTTATTTTATTTTTAAATCATGTTTACAATTTTTTACAATTTTACTTTACATTTATTTTTTTTGCATTTTTTTTTATCACCCCTGTTGGGGGGGGGGGGCTTTGGTGAGATGTCAGTGGTCTAAACAGACCCCCAACATCTCCCCTTTGAGACAGGGAGAAAGGGGCTGAGGATAGAGATTCCCCAGTCCCTTTCTCAGCTGCACTGAAGATGAATGAAGAGGAGACAGCGGCTCCTTTCCATTCATAAACTGAGACATTGTAACATACAGTTTACAATGCTCAGTTATGAATGGATGGAGTCACTGACTCTGTTCATTCAGAAAAGGAAAGAGCCGGTAAATGACAGATTTACCGGCTCTTTGCTCAGCTCTCCATCCTGAACAGTCCCAGGACAAAGGGAGAACAGAGATGATCGGAGGGGGGACCGGAGGAGGACAGATCGGGACCGGAGGGGGGGACCAGGGGAGTACAGATCGGGACTGAAGGGGGGGGGGCGAAGGAGTACAGATCGGGACCGGAGGGGGGTGCGGAGAAGTACAGATCGGGACCAGAGGGGGGGGACTGGAGGAGAACTCAGAGGTGGACACGGGAACCGGAGGAGGAGGGGGGCGCGGAGTAGCACAGAGGGGGATACAGGGACACTCTCCCTGTGCAGCTTTCAATAAAGCAGCTGAATACAGCGGAGGGGAGATCGCTGATTGTAATTTCCCCCACCGCCGCACCGATCATCCCTGAGTGTCCCTGTATCCTCCCCGCTGTGTCCTTCTCTGTGCTAAGCCCCCCTCCTCCGGTCATCCTAGTGTCCAAGTATCGGATGAGGCATCGGGAGCATTTGCACGAGTACAAGTACTCGTGCAAATGCTAGGTATCGGCACGGATACCGATACTAGTATCGTATCGGGACAACCCTACTAACATCGTATGGGGCTTATTTGAGAACTCATAAAATTTCTGTTTGGCCCAGAGAAGGGTTTTAGCAACTTTGGATAGGGCTAAAGATTGTATCTGTTCCCTCAAGGATATTACTCCCCGTAGTCCAGCCACCATGGGACTGTGCAAAAGCCGGCTCTCTGCTTCCCTCAAGGCGGCCTAATTGGGCACATTTTTTTAAATTAAAATAGCTACACCAGCTTTGCCTGTAGAGTCTGAAGCTGTATAAGAGGTGGGATAGTATTTTGAAGCAAATTTCATTGAACCCCCAGCACGAAAATGCATTTCCTGGACCATGACTACATCAGCCCCCGAGGCCCTGAACCCCTTTAAAGCCACCCATCGTTTCTGAATTGAGTTCAGACTCTTAACATTGTGAGACATGATACGTAAAGCCATAATGACATTGTGATATTCAAAGCATTTGTTAGCGTATCAACCATAAGATCATTGATCAATATAGCATATAGGAGAAGTACATGAGTAGACCTGTTCAAGGGAACCTGAAAGCAGTGAGACCTTGTATGGAGAGAAAAAAATAACCTGTAGAATTGACCTACAACTGGTCCCAAAAAAAAACAACAAAATAACCATCATCGAAAATCCTGATGAGCAGCCGCTGCGCAGGAGACCCCGATGGAGCAGATTCAGAGGAGCCCGTCCCCTCTCCTTAGGAGAATTGTATGCAATTTTCAGATGAGAGAAGGAGATGTACAACATGTAAATCCCTAGAGGGAGGCACACGAAAGTTAGAAATAACCTAGTATTGTTGACGGTATATGATTAGGAGTAACAGTAGCAGTAACAGTAACAGAAACAGAGCCCCATGGGTTTGGAAACAGTTACCCAGCATGGATGAAGGGAAACCTGAAAATCTGAAGTCCAGTTCAGATCACATAGGTCTACCGATCCATGTATTGAGGTGGACAATCAAAGTTTCTCTGAAGTAGTTAGAGAGGTTGTCTGGAGTTTCGGGAGCGTTGAGGAGTGGTGGTCGATTTCTTTGACCTAACAGGGGTCCAGAGCTGACTGGGAGTGGTAGGAATCTGGCGGCCAGCTAGGGGAATGGGAAGCAAGTCACCCTCTGGCAAGGGTGGTAAGTTCAGGCTTCTGATGAACGCTTCTCCTTCTTGAAGGTTGCGGATGCTGTGTTGGGTGCCATCACGGGTAACAAGACGAAACGGAAAGCCCCAGTAATACTGGACACGGTGGTGTTGAAGATGTGCCATGATAGGGCATAGATACCTGTGCTTGGCCAAAGTGATGGGCTCCTTTGTAGTCGAGCAGGGATTTATTGCGCGTGGCTAGGTACAGCGCCTCTTTGCTATCATAATAATGGAACCGCACAATCACATCCCGTGGTCTGGCTCCAACCGTGGGTTTAGGACCCAGTGACCTATGTGCCCGGTCCAAGTGCCAGTCAATGTCCGCAAGTGTATTAAAGAGGCCCAAGACATACGGGTGTAGATTATTGTCCACAATAGATTCTTTTATACCCTGAAAATGCAGGCTTTGGCATCTTTCTCTGTTCTCCAGGTCCTCCTGCTGTAACTGAAGCCGAGAGACCGAGTGCTTTAAAGTGGAATTTTCTTCCTCTAATACTTGGAAATATTGGAGTAGATCATCTATTTTATTCTCTAAAGCATCCGTCTGTTCAACAATCTGGACTACCTCCCCCTTTAATTCCTGAGAGTTCTTGCTCACCCCCAGCCGCTATATTGTGGGTGATATGCTGTAGGAGGGTGTTCAGCTTCTCTTCCAGGATGGCTGGGGTTAGAATAGCTTGAGGGGGGTTAAGAACCTTTTCAGAGGTGAACTGCATGTTTATAAAAATATCAGAAATATTCAGCGCAAAATAAACCCTTATAAGCAACTCACAGCAGGCTAACACTAATGGGGAAATTCACAACACCATAAATATCATAAAACATAAAACAGTGCAGCGCTATGATCAAAAATTGTGGGATAACATAAAATAGTCCTTATCTTAAAAGCCCATAACCAACGGCTTCCCTCACTGCTCCTCTCAGGTGATGAGTGAGTTCGCAAAGGAATACCTTCCCTCCTAAATGGACAGTCCTTCACTAGAATCCAGCTGATTGGTCGGCCTCAGTATACATGGAAGAAAGATAAGCAATATTGCATCTAATGCTCTCAGTATGCTAGATAAATCACCAGCAGATAGAGAATAGTCCCCGGTGCCAGAGGAGAATGGAAAACAAAAACAGCCAACACAGGTGCGTGATGAAAATCATCCACCAGACCTGAACACACTGCCTCTCACCTTCCCTCCAGGACCACAAGGCCCATAATGCACCTTCCTCCTAGGAGGACTAAAGATGGTAACACTCCCAGCTGGGCTCCAATCCTGCTCATAACATCAATTCAGGCCTCGTAGATACATGAAAATAGTGCTCTCTGCAAAACTGTTACATTTATTGAAGAATAAAAAGCCACTCACATAAAAAGCACTCCATCCGAGTGCAGGAATAAACACATAATGAATGCAAATAGACATGCTGTGGAGAAACCAAGATGGTCGTGGGTGACGTCAGACGCCACTCCTCCGCGTACGCGTTACGTCCAGGGCGGGACTCCCTCAGCGCGGGAGCAACAGACACCAAGTCACCCCAATCCTTATATACCCACAGCGCCACTCAAAACCCACATAAACCAGTAGTCAACCCATCACTGAAAGAGAGCCCAGCCTTTTTTTATGCATGTTTATAGTCTCTGTCCCCTCAGTCCCCAGTAAAGGATCCATCACCACAAACGGGTCCGTGGGAGAAATTGAGATCGGGGATTGCGGGCTGGTTAGGTAGCATTCCACGGGCAATCCCGTCCGTGACCCAAATAGTGGAAAATAGTTATGTTGCTGCTGGCCTATTTTGCCCATGGGGTGCCCGTGGGGCAGAGGAAGGTCTGAAGCTTACCCCAAATGCTTTTGAAGAGTGTCGAAGTTGTACAGAGGTCGCGGAGAGTGGGCAGATACCGGAGCTCTCTCTCTACATGTCCGCCATGTCAGAAGCCATGCATGCGCCCCCTCGCAATATGTATTTATTGATTGGTTTGTGCAAAAGTTGCTGCTTTTACAAACCATGAGAATTCATTAATGGGGTTTTTATTTTTTTATTCCTTACTAGTAATGGCGGCGATCTGTGATTTTTAGCAGTTCTGTGACATTGCAGCGGACATGTCGGACACTTTTGACACTTTTTTGGGACCATTGGCATTTATAAAGCGATCAGTGCTATAAAAATGCTCTGATTACTTTGTAAATGTCACTGGCAAGGAAGGGGTTAACACTAGGGGTGATCAAAGGGTTAACTGTGTTCCCTGGAAAGTGTTACTAACTGTATGGGGGCTGGCCTGCCGGAGGTAGGAGAGTGATCGTTGCTCCCATATAAGCATACGATCACACTCCTTCCCCCCTGTCAGAACAGAGATCCATGTGTTTACACAAACGGATCCCCATTCTGTCACTGCGGGGGAGCGATCATGAGTAGCCGGCGGACGTGGAGTCCGCCCTACCCGCCCGCTCCCTAGCTCCCCCTCTACACAGTGAGCATGCAATTGTGCCTCTGGTGGTGCGTGCACGCTTACGATATGCAATCTCACAGCCGCTGTCCAGCCACGGCGGGCAGTCAGCAACTGGTAAAAGGCATATACCAAGGTAGGTCCACAATTAAGGCTATAGCAGTTAATACACTTAATTTGCAGGGACCTTAGGATCACTGTTCACTTAATATCATATGAAAACAGAATGTAAAATTATAAATGCAATTATTTCAAATCATTTACCAATATGATACTGTATACAGTATATTAAGTACACACTTTGTATCATAAAGAAGAAAACATGATCCAAAATACCAAAGATAATAAATCAACCAAAAGCAAAAAACAAAAAAAGGACTGACAATAGAACCCCATTGGTTAATCTGTATGGCTAGAAGGATGTGAGAAAGAAAGTATATTCAGGATAACTATCCAACTATAGAAAGAGTGAGAAAGATAGCTACTCATTTAATCCAGGCTCAATTGTAGTTTTCAAATAATAAATCCGCTTTGCAATTCAGTTTGCAATATCCTTATATCAACGTCACATTCTCATTAATGTGGATGAATTCAATCAAATGCAATAAAATAAAACAATCTGTTTAATACTTATATTTTTGGAAAATGCTTATCCCGCCAGAGTTCCTAGACTCCCATACACTATAGTACAGACATGATCGTAGATATGTTTCCATAGCTGTCTATGGTGTCCGTTTATGAAGCAGTGGAAAAAATCCACTGCTTCGTTCTCCGGCATTCACAGTGGAGATTGTTCTCCTCTGTGTGCCAGTTTATGAAGCCGTGTAGATTACTTCACCTCTAGTGAAGTGAAGCAATCTACAAACGGTTCAAACAGCAGAGAACGCCCCCTGATACTGGAATTTTCGTGAGATCTAACGAGATTACGGCACCAGAAATTCACAGAAACTCAGAGATGTTGGTTTTTTTAAGCAGTGATAAATTATCATTGCTCAGTAACGGACATTCTCAGAGGAGACCGCCCAAATCATTAATAAAATAATTAGTCCCCCTACACTATATATTTGTATATAAGCACATACACACATTATATATGCACATATACACACATACATTATGTATACGTATATATATATATATATATATATATATATATATATATATATATATTCACACATCATATACATGTATGTACATATCTACACATATACAGGGCAGGGGGACGTGGCTGATGTGTTGGGGGGTCTGAACGAGGCAGGAGGAAGTCAGTAATCTTCCTCCTTCCCCGGGATTCCCTCTTCACTCCCCCGGTTCACCACCTCTGAGCTGGTGAATCGGGGAGGGTGAATTCTGACCCAGATCGCAGTGCGGAGATCGCAGCTTCATAAACTGGCCGTTTCTGTGTCAGTCAATCATAGTTCTCCATGTGCAGAGATAATCGGCGGAGAACGTGTTCTCTCCCCATTATCTCAGCTTCATAAACTGAAAATGAACTGTGATCAGCGGTGATCCTTGGGATCACCGCTGATCACAGTTTCATAAACGGACACCTATAGGTTTTACTAACATAAAATATCCACAGTTACATCTTAGGAAATAATTTACTCCATTAAAGTTACAATTTAAAAATGTTGTCATATGTTTCTTTTTGTTTTGTGAAATAACTAGTTTATGAGTATGCATAAATTATCAATAAAACAGTAGCCATGCCTAAGGGACGAGCTGGCCTGTCTCCCTTGATTCACTCCCTTTCCCCCATTCTACTTTTTCCCCTCAGTCTCTTTCCCTAAGCTGACACTACTAACCCCTGGAACACTGTGTGCAGACCCCCACTACCCAACATGCCCAATTCAACTCAAGCTCGTCATATGCCCCAGCTTAAAATACTCTCGATCAACGCTCGGGGACTGAATATACCGAGAAAAGATCACAACTATTTGAATTGTTACGCAAGGCAAAAGCGGACATAGTGTTCGTACAAGAAACACATTTTCGAGCCGACCACATCCCTAAATTACAGAATCGTTTCTACCCTACAGCCTACCACGCACTTAATGAGATAGCCAAATCCAAGGGGGTCTCAACCCTCATTTCCAAGAGTTGCCTGTTACAAATACAGGACACTAAATGCAACCCAATGGGAAGATATATCTTTCTCAAAGGACTGTTGCACAATATGAAGAATACTTTGGCAAATATATACGCCCCCAACCAACACTATGCAACTGCTCTCTGAATTTTACTCAGGCATGCTGATCATGGGCGGGGACTTCAACGTAGCCCTTACACCCCTATTAGATTCCTTAACAGGTACAACTACACTCCCATACAGGGCGCGTAGAGCGATTAAAACGACATTAACTAATCTGACCCTTCATGATACATGGCATACACTTTACCCCGATACAAGAGGCTACACGTTTTTCTCGTCCCCTCACCAGAAATACACCAGACTAGACTATTTCTTTATCTCACAAACTGACCTGTGCCTGATCCGATCTGCAAACATAGATCCCATGACACTTTCAGATCACAACCCTATTTCTATAACTTTGAACATACCATTTGGACCTACTCGAACTCCAATTTGGCGGCTAGACAATTCCATATTACGATCTGACCAATGTTCAGAAACTAAAGGACAGTCTGACCCAATACTTTAGAGACAATGCAAAGAAAGACATGGCCCCACAGAGTTGTTGGGCAGCACACAAATGCATTATCAGAGGGGTATTCATTTCCCTGGCAGCTGCTAGGAAAAGGAATAAAAATGCTCATATACAACAACTACTAGCCCGCGTCGATAAATTAGAAAAGGCTCACAAGCATTCCCTCGCCACTAATACCCTGACCGAGCTAACGCGGGTAAGGGAAGAACTCCGTGAGGAATTGGGGAAAATGCTGAGACGTAAGTATAGAGTCACCAAGCGACTTTTTTATGAGTTCGGCAACAAATCAGGGAAATTATTGGCAAGGGCCCCGCAGACCAAAAGAGCAACCAATACAATACATCACATAGCGGACCAAACAGGCAGACAGATTGCCACCACAGAAGGTATTGCAGAACAATTTCGGCAATACTACCAAAAGTTATACAATTTACCTACACTGGCTGATCCACACCGAACCATGGACAGGAGACAGACAATAGAGAATTTCCTGAAACAATATAGCCCCGCGCCTATAACGCCCGAGGAAGGAACCGAACTAGATGGCCCAATTACTGACAACGAAGTCAGAGTGGCGCTAAAGCAACTAAAGGTAGGTAAAAGCCCGGGACCCGACGGTCTGACAGTTAGCTATTACAAGTCCTTCTCTGACATCCTGATCCCACACTTCCTAACAACATTCAACCCCATGCCCCTCTCCCGGGACCAAGGTTCGGACTTGCTGGAAGCACACATAACCGTGATTCTAAAACAGGGCAGAGACACTTCCGTAGTAGCCAACTACAGACCAATTTCACTCCTGAACGTGGACATTAAGTTGTATGCAAAAATTTTGGCAAACCAACTGTTACCCTTACTTCCAAAAATAGTTTCTTTAGACCAAGCTGGATTCGTGCTAGAGGCCAGGGACAACATCCTAAAGGCCCTTAGTATACATCATTGGCTTTCTACCCATGCCAAACCTGGATTCTTCCTGTCGCTCGACGCAGAGAAGGCTTTTGACAGAGTGGCCTGGGACTTTATGGCAGCTGCCTTGGGGGCCCTAGGTTTGGGGAATCGCATGCTCAACTACATCCTGGCATTATACTCCACCCCAACAGCAAGAATAAGAGTAAACGGCCACCTGTCGGAAGCCTTCGACATTCTGCGAATGGCACTCGTTAGGGCTGCCCATTATCACCACTGATCTTTATACTAACTTTAGAACCCCTACTTCGGAGACTTAGAGAAAATTTGGACATTAAAGGAGTTGAAATCAATGGAAAACAATACAAACTTGCGGCCTATGCGGATGACATCCTGCTCTTTCTCACAGAACCCACAACTACAATTCCCAAAGGATCTTGCTAAAGGATCTTTCCCATTTCCACTACCTCTCTAAACTACAAATGTAGCAGTGCCAAAATAACTTTTTATTTAGCTGGGATCCTCAGGCCATTACCTACCTTGGCATCCGGCTACCGGTTAAGCTGAAGGAACTGTATGCACAAAACTACCTTCCACCTTTAGAATCCATCCAAAAAGACCTGCTCAGATGGACCACAGGACACCTCTCCTGGTTTGGGAGGGCGGCAGTCATTAAAATTACAATCCTTCCCGGCTTCTTTATCTCTTCCAGACAATACCGCTTAAGCTACCCCAGACATTCTTTAATAAATACAAAACGCTGTGTAGGAATTTCCTTTGGTCCTCTGGTCACCCCCACATACAGTGGGAGAAACTCACATACCCTATAATGAAGGGAGGAATCGGCCTCCCGAATATACAAAAGTACTATTGAGCATCCCAGTTGACAAGAATAGTTGATTGACACGTCCACGCGAAGTCTAAAGACTGGGTTGGGCTGGAGGGAGCTTTCACGCACATACCAATTCAATATCTACCATGGATTCACCCGAACAAAATCCCTAATAATAGCAGGCAACATCCTCTAATTGGCCCTACTATACAAACCTTAGTGACCCTAAACAAAAAACTAAATCTAGCCTCGTATCCGGGCCCACTTACCCCACTAGATAGAAACCCAAACCTCCCCTTTAGCTGGCTATACTCCCTACCTCAAACAAGGGATCCCATCAGGGCTGAGTCCCTGTTTAAACAGAACAAAATTTTAGAATACCACGAGGCAAAGTCTTGTTTCCCAGAGCTCAAGCTAAACTTTCTTACATAAGGGCAAATCACACATTTTCTAACAGCTACCAAGCCAGTCACGAACTGGTACAGAACGCACACCCTGTTTGAGGAGATCTGTTTAGTCTTGGAACCTCAGAGACATCTCATCTCCCGGATCAATGGGTTATTGTTTGCAGATAGGAACCCTAAGGAACACCCCACAAGTCTAAAATGGCAAAAGGAACTGAACACGGACATACCAAAAGAGGGTTGGGAACGTATCTTTTTCCACATCCATAAAGGATCAATAAATGTATCCACTCAGGAGAGCAGTTTCAAACTCTATTCACATTGGTACAAAACCCTAGACAGGGTAAATAAATATCACAAGACTGTATCCCCGCTCTGGTGGAGATGCAACAAATCAACTGGATCGATCCTCCACATTTGGTGGGCGTGTCCAGTCATCCAACCCTTTTGGGAAGAGATACATAGTTACATAAGCAGAATCACGACTTATACCCCAGACTACACTCCTGCGCAATACTTGCTTCATCACACTTCCTTAGTGCAATCTGCATACAACAGATCCCTTACCTACCACCTTATAAATGTGGCCAAAATGTGCATACCCAAGTGATGGCGAGACAAGCATCCTGCGACGCTAAGGGAATGGCTCATTAGGGTCAAGCAAATTGCAGAAATGGAAGACTCAGTCCACCAGGCAAGAGAAACACCTGGAAAATTTCAGAAAACATGGGCCTGTTGGCTACATTTTTCGAACACGGCAGAATTTAACACGATCCTAAACTCTTAGACCAGCAAATCGTTTACATTTCCACTGATTCATTAAACCATCAAAACGACATGGGCAGCACACAGTGTCCGGGGGTCTCCCCCCCTCCCCCTTTCCACCCCCTTTACATACCCACCCTGGACTTCCCTCCCTGTCCCCCCTCCCTTTATGACCCGCTAAACCAAACCCGAGGTTACACACACAAACATTATAACACCTGCTACAGCCTAAGACCAACTCATGCAAACCACCTATGGCTTCGCACCCACACCCTTCGCACAAACTGACAGTCAGTGGTGACCGATTGCTGCAACATAGACTACCAGATGCCCCTTCGCCCGCTCACAGCTAGTTCCCCTTTGGGGTGGACGGACGAGGGGGGAGATCACGGGGGAATCATACAGAAAGTGAATTATACTATTCCTGGGTTAATAACATCATCATGAAACCTGACTATCACAATTCCAATATATGCTAAGGAGAGCCAGTCTTAGAGAGAATTCAGTAACAGATGTTTTAAGATTGTATCCAATGTATTACCACAAGTCTGGATACGTTTATACTAGAGTTAATCGAACATCTGAAAGTCCAGGTTCGGCAGGTTCGGCCGAACTTCCGGACAAAGACTTTGTCCCGGACCCCGAACCACATTGAAATCAATGGGGACCGGGGGGCGTGGCCGGCGCGAACAGCGGATGGCAGCTTGAGCGAGAAGCTCCGGAGCCCTTAGGGAGAATAAAGCTACGGCCACCATCGCAGAGCACCGTTCCACCGCTCGAAAGGCACAAACTCACGGCAGACAACATCAGCCACCTCCCGGAGATGTCCAGAAAGAGGCAGGGGGACTGTAGGCCGAAGAAACTGACAGCCTACTTCCACTGGCCGGTGAGCAGAGGAGGCCAAGATGGCGCCGGACACGCGGCCCCTTCCTCCGCACGCAGCAGCAACTCATACACCGACTTGCCGGACGCAGATGGAAGTGCTGGGGGACATTCTCCTGGCAACCGCTCCCCAACACACAGCCCTCCATGCTCCAGCCCTGCAAAGGCGAGGATGAGACTTGACCCAGAGGCTACAGAGACAGGGGTAAGTCAGGAGACGCCTCCACCACATGCAGAGCTGCAATCCCCCATAGCCAGCTTCCCCACAAACAACCAGCCTGTATTAGACACCCAGCTAAAAGACATGCTACTTTCTCTACACCGCTCCCTACATGCGGAGTTCACTACCATCACCCACCGATTTACAAAAGAACTCAATATAATGGGAGGAAGAGTAGACCTAGTAGAACATGCAATATCAGATATTTACACTACAGTAAACAATCTGATTGACGCCAATGAGGAGGGGGAGGAAGAAAACAAAGGGTGCGCGCGAAATTAGCCGACCTAGAAGATCGTTCCAGAAGGAACAACGTGAAACTGAGGGGTACCCGAAAATGTACCCCCCTCAGAACTCTCACAATACGCCGCAAAACTGTTTCACACATTAGCCCCTGAATTAACAGAATTGACCGCATCCACCGCCTTCCGAAGCCCACCTTCCTACCCAAAGAAACCCCAAGAGATGTCCTAATGAGAGTGCATTTCTTCTCCACTAAAGAATTGGTGATGCAGAGATCAAGATCACTAGGAAAACTCCCAGATCCGTACTCCAATATCCAAATCTACTCGGACCTATCCAAACACACCTTAGACCTCCGCAGACAACTAAACACCATAACCAAGATCCTCCGCAATAACAACGTACCCTACAAGTGGAAGCACCCCACTAAACTGAGTGTAGATCATAATGGAACGACATATTTGATCCCCATACTAGAAAAAGGGCTCCTCATGCTGAAAGAATGGGGCATCATCCCAGTACAAGCTCCCCAAGACAAAGCACACAGCAATCCTGACAAGATCCCACCACTATGGCAAACCTTGCACAAGGGAAACAGAATCAGAAACTGCTGATACCATCACACTCACGGTGCTCACCACTGCAATTCTCTACAATCTCCCTAGGCGGCCCCACCACCGTTGTGCTGCTCCCAGATGAACTGTGTTCCCCCAATCCAAGGAGATCAATTGCTTCACCTTCATCTCCTAGAAAATGTACTGTTAACATTTTACTGTTATTACCCAGTTAACCCCTGTCCTATTTTTCCCATGCATGAGCCTCAAAGAATCTCTGACAACGTCGAACTGGACCCACAAGAAGACTTTGAGAACCAAACGACGCATCAACCGATCCAACATGGCAAATTGAAAACGAACTGTACATCAAGTGTGAGTACAAACTCTTACACACACCCCTGAACACCCTATGACACTTAAGATCCTGTCGCTGAACACAAAAGGGCTCAACCACCCTGCGAAAAGGGCGTCACTATGGCGCACCACGTTGCAAACGCGATGCGACATACTATGTGCCCAAGAGACACACTTCCTAGAATCAGCAACACCTCCATGTCAACACAAACTTTTCCCACGAGTTTTCCTAGCCTCTGATCAAACCAAAAAAAGAAGAGGAGTGCTAATAGCATTTCACAGAGACACTGACTTTCAGATCCATGAACAAATATCTGACCCAAAAGGGCAGTACCTGACAGTAACAGGCACAATAAAAGGATCGTAGCTCACCATAACCTGCTTGTATGCTCCCAATACTCACCAACTGAGGTTCTTAAACAAACTAATGAAAAAAATCTGTAAATCCTGCCAAGGTTCCTTAATTCTATGTGGAGATTTCAACCTGATACCAGACCATGTGCTGGATACTACAAACCCCACCCCAAGACATAAATCTCTGATGTTGAAATTCCTGACAACCCATGATCTTTATGATGCTTGGAGGTGCTTGCATTCATCAGAAAAGGACTATACCTACCATTCTACCCCACACAATTCCTACACATGCATAGACTATTTCCTTGTGGACAAATGGCTACTACAGAAGATTCCTAAGGCTGACATAGGACAAATCACGCGGTCTGACCACGCCCCGGTGAGCATTACTATTACAGTATCGACTCAGAAACCCCCAACAAAACTTTGGAAAGCAAATACCAACATCATTCAAGACCCCCAAAACAAAAGCAAGTTACAAGAACAACTAAAGGACTTCTTTCTATATAATAAAGGAACAGTTTCTCTGTCATCCACCCTCTGGCTGGCTCACAAAGCCTACGTGAGAGGGCTAATATTACAAATGAGTTCTGTTGCAAAAAAAGAGGAAGACGCAGCGTCTAAACGAGTTAACAACAGAAATTAATGTGGTTGACTCTCTGAACAAAAAGCACCCCTCTCACACCCACCAAATTAAGCGTCCAACAAAGCGGGGAAAATAATGGCCAATCGATTAAGAGGGCAAAGAATTAAAAACTCGATCCCACATATCTTCCACCCCCACACCAAAGACAAATTGACTAACCCCTTAGACATAGCGAATGCCTTCAGAGCATATTACGAAACCTTATATAACATAAAAGAAGATTCGGCCACACCACAACCTACTCTAACAGACATTCAATCATTTTTATCACAGATAAAACTACTAACCCTTACAGAAGACCAACTGGGAGAACTGAATATTCCTTTTAGTACTTCAGAGATAGAACACACTATCAAACAACTACCAACAGGGAAATCTCCAGGGCCAGACGGACTTCCAGGAGAATATTACAAACACTTCGGCCATATTCTCTCGCCACACTCATTAGACCTGTACAATAACGCTGCCTCTTCCTCCTCTCTACCCGATGAAATGTTATCTGCTACTATCATTACCTTACCCAAATCAGGTAACCCCCAGACACGCCCCAGAACTTTAGGCCCATTTCTCTACTTAATGTAGACTTAAAGCTCTATGCTAAACTAATAGCTAATAGAATATCCAAACACCTCCCCTCTCTGATTAACACAGATCAAACAGGGTTCGTCCTAGGTAGACAATCATCAGATGCCACAAGAAGACAATAATATGGCTCTATGTGGCTGGAAGACACTTTGCCTATACAACTTGGAGATGATTTTATAACAATAATATGGCTCTATGTGGCTGGAAGACACTTTGCCTATACAACTTGGAGATGATTTTATAACAATAATATGGCTCTATGCGGCTGGAAGAAACTTCCCCTATACAACTTGGAGATGATTTTATAACAATAATATGGCTCTATGCAGTTGGAAGACACTTTGCCTATACAACTTGGAGATGTCCGGGTTCGGGTCCAGGTCCCGGACACCCCAAAGTTTGGTACGGACCTAAACTTTACAGTCCGGGTTCACTCAACTCTAGTTTATATCTGTTTCTAATGTTATGTATTCTGGGAAACTTAATGAAGTATTTTGGAATAGAATGAGCAGGGAACCCGAACGACCATAAAAATCTCAAACCACTGGTGCCCCCTCCTGCCCACAGCAAGTTCCCTACTGGGGTGGTTGGGCGGAGTGCTATAAATCTTGGGTACTCCTTGTAATGTGGTTCCAGTTGCATCTGGCCTTTGGTATACTTATTTGTTCATGTTGTTTGTCGTATATCCAGAATATATGCTTTTTCCTTATATGTATTGTACATTGAAACCTCAATAAAAACATTGAAAAAAAAAAAACAGTAGGCATGCCTAAAGGTGACCATGCATTATATCATCTGATTGTACAATCTCCTTTAGATCTACCAGCAACTATGTAATGTAAGGGCATGCTTGATTGGATAGAAACTGATCAGATTATGTAGTTTTATCCTTATATTACTTTAGTAAATTAGCTTTAGTACATTTAAAGAGATTGTACAATTTAAGTTTAGTGTGTGTAGCCATTCTTAAAGTACCACAAGGCAGCAGAAGTTAAGAAAGTCTCTTTTAAATGAGAAAAAAAAACTTAATGAAGTATTTTGGAATAGAATGAGCAGGGAACCCGAACGACCATGAAAATCTCCAACCACTGGTACCCCCGCCTGCCCATAGCAAGTTCCCTACCGGGGTGGTTGGGCGGAGTGCTATGAATCTTGGGTACTCCTTGTAATGTGGTTCCAGTTGCATCTGGACTTTGGTATACTTGTTTGTTCAGGATGTTTGTCGTATATCCAGAATATATGCTTTTTCCTTATATGTATTGTACATTGAAACCTCAATAAAAACATTGAAAAAAAAAAAACGGTAGGCATGCCTAAAGGTGGCCATGCATTATATCATCTGATTGTACAATCTCCTTTAGATCTACCAGCAACTATGTAATGTAAGGGCATGCTTGATTGGATAGAAACTGATCAGATTATGTAGTTTTATCCTTATATTACTTTAGTAAATTAGCTTTAGTAAATTTAAAGAGATTGTACAATTTGAGTTTAGTGTGTGTAGCCATTCTTAAAGTACCACGAGGCAGCAGAAGTTAAGAAAGTCTCCTTTGAATGAGAAAAAAAAAATAGAAATTCTATTTCACTTTGTGTACTGTCATTGCTACCCTCTCCTCTTACAGAGCCAAACCAGATTGTGCTGCAATCAAGACAATATTCAACACTGAATTATTTAGTGGGATTATTGTTTATATTTAGGAGAATCTTCTCCCTAGAAAGTTTTTATAACGTTTTCATTAACCGGTTCCCGACCGGCTTGCATACTTTTAATGCTGCAGAGTGGCAGCGTCCCGCAAATCGCCATCTATAAACGGCAGCTCCCGCGTGCGCCGTAGCGGGCGGGAGTGTGCCGCCACCGGTACACTCTCGTGCCTGCCGCACTCTGCAGGAGTGTGGCCGTGACTCGGGAGGACTCGATATCCGCCAGCGAGCCGCGATTGCCTGGCAGAGAGAAAGAACGGGGAACCGCTGATGTAAACACGGCGGTTCCCCACTTTGTCCCTGTCACTGGGATCAGTTAGATCTCTTATGCCCATGGTAGCCCAGCCCCTCACAGTTAGAACACGCCTAGGGAACACAGTTAACCCCTAGATCTCCCCCTGCAGGTTAACCCCTTCACTGCCCATGACATTTATACAGTAATCAGTGGATATTTCAATTTCTGATCGCTGTATAAATTTCATTGGTCCCAAAAAAGTGTCAAACATGTCCGACATGTCCACCCCAATATCGTAGTACGCCAGAAATGAATTCTCATGGTTTGTAAATGCTGCAACTTTTGCGCAAACCAATAAATAAACGCAAATTGTGATTTTTTTACCAAAAATATGAGGAAGAATATAAATCGGCCAAAACCGATGAATAAATTCGTTTTTTTATATATTTTCTTTGGATTTGTATTTTAGCAAAAAGTAAGAAATATTGTTTTTTTTTGCAAAATTGTTGCTCTTTTTTTGTTTATAGCGGTGATCAGAAATGAGGCAGAGGTGATCAAATACCACCAAAAGAAAGCTCTATTTGTGGGGAAAAAAAGGACATCAATTTTGTTTGGGTACAATGTCCCACGACTGCGCAATTGTCAGTTAAAATGATGCAGTGCCGAATCGCAAAAAGTGCTCTGGTCCTAACGTGGGCAATCCTTCCGGGGCTGAAATGGTTAAAGGGGTTGTAAAGTCAAAGATTTAAAGTGGAGTTCCAGCCAAAGGTGGAACTTCCACTTTAAGTGCTGGTGACCCCCTGGCATGCCACAATTGGTATGTCATTTTTTTCATAGGTACCCAGCTCCCACTTCCTTTCCTGGTGTCACGGCATTGAGCGGAAGTTCACCTCTCCCCCCTCTCTCCCTGCAATCTTCTGGGACTTGTCCCAGATGATTGCCCAACTATTCACAGTGTGCAGCGTGACTCACGCATGCGCAGTGCGTGCCCGGCTGTGAAGCCACAGCTTGACGCCCACACTTGCAATGCCGGTGCTGCAGAGAGGAGGGGGAGAGAGGCTTCGGGTGGCCACATTGCTGGAACGTGGGACAGGTGAGTGTTCATTAAAAGTCAGCAGCTACACTTTTTGTAGCTGCTGACTTTTAAATCGGTGGAACTCCACTTTATGTCATCATTATCCCTTTGAATTTTGGACTCTTATATTGGCAGTGGTTTTTTTTTCAAATAAAGTGTCTAAAAACTTTTTCTATGTAGCCTATTATAGCAGTCAAGTGATTACATCTTCTCCCTCTCCCGAGCTGCAGGACTGATATGGGAGGGGCTGCTAGTCCTCTGCTAGACCCCTGCTGCAGTCAGATGTGGATCTTCAAGCATTCAGGTTCAACAATAAGCTGGATAGGTTTGTCACCAGGACCAGGGTCTCTTGGGCATTCATGGTAGATCCTCCAGTAACTCTGTAGGATCAGTACAACTTGATCTATACCTTTCCCCATTAAAACTTCTTCATCATTTGCTTTTCAGAATGGGGGAGGGAGTTCAGTGATCCTCATTGCAGTGAACTGACCCAGGAGAACATTATAATTTGACCTCATAAAATGCCTGGTGGGCTCTCCATGGGCCCTTAAAGATTGGCCATACCTTTTGACACGAGGCTATTCCACCATCCTGCATCTTGATTGCAGACGTTATGCCTTGATTGTTGAAGCCCAAGCTCAAGGAGAAAGGGATCCTAAAGGCTCTATGCTACTAAAGGCTATGAAGTCTACCATCACACTTGGAGGGCCTACTTTTTGTGGTGTGAAGCTAGGAAATTCTACTCCAGAAAATACTTTTTGGGACAATTTAACTCCAAAACAGTACCGTACAAATTTCTTATTATAAATATACACCACTCATGTACTAATAAATTCTCTTCAAAAAAATATAAAATTATACATTTCAAAATTATTGTAGTGAAGCCTTTTCAGTACACCATATATTCATGTCTAAGTGTTATTTGTGAAAAGAATCTATTATTT
The DNA here is from genome assembly GCA_018402905.1 of Glandirana rugosa. Classification (NCBI taxonomy): domain Eukaryota; kingdom Metazoa; phylum Chordata; class Amphibia; order Anura; family Ranidae; genus Glandirana; species Glandirana rugosa. The sequence continues at coordinate 269,944 of BLSH010366765.1, forward strand.
ATATCAGTCCACACTGTGCCTCCCTCTGAAATCATGTTTTTAATTCACTATACACAGTACAATCCCTCCATCAATGTGATGCTCTCACCTTCTTAATTTGACCCAAATAGATTGGATCAAATGCGCCTTCCCCTTTGGGATGGGCTCTCTATGCCATGATTGGTCTTCCCCTGAGCAGCCTCCAGATACCTCAATCCATCTCCATCCTCATCACTCCATGGGACAAATTTCATCGTTCTCTCACCAACATTTTAATAAAACTATTTAAAATACCACTCACATAAAATAGTGCACAGTTCTGGTGCACTTCAGATAAACAGACTGTGTTTTCCCTTAAGGATTAAATTCACTTTGTACTTCATAAGAGCAGAGGTGGTCGGTGGATATGATGTCACACATGCTTCCGGAAGGGACATCATCCGTAGCTGGACATAACATTGTTACATATAACCTCACAACAGCACACAGCTGTGGTTTCCCAGAACCATGGTTATGAGCGTCATTCCCCCCCCCCCCCAGGGTGGGGAAAGAGATTCCCTTTTCCCCAACAGAGACAGGCTTGGAACGAATTGCCCATCTGCCTCAAACTATTTAAATGTGGCCACATTCACAGTCAGAGTAGTGCTGACCTGACATGCCTTTGGAGCAGAGAGCTTGAGAGCCCAGTGATATCTGAGCCTGTGCAATTCTTGTGTGTCTATGGTTCACCTTCTGAGATGGTCGGCCCTTGCGCTATGATATGGAAGAATGTTTGGTTTCATGATATTGTTGTAAGTGATGTATTGCTTTTGAACTTTGGATGTTGTTTTGAAATCCTATATCAGTGAAATGATTCAAGTCATGATTGCTGTGAAGACATCCTCAATGACAATATTTTGTATTGCAGAGTGGTACTTTATCCGTGATGATATATAAAATGTAATGATTCAAAAAGCATTAGATGCCCAGTTCATGTAACAAGCTGTCAATCAAGGATTTCATGGTTATACGGTGTAAACTAGTTCTGGGAGTACCACTCAACACTTTTTTCATGCTATTGAAGTAATTGTCTATATTTCACATTCTATAGACTGTTATTATGAATACTTTATCAGTAGAGTTTTATCTAGATGGATTTTTTGAGATTCTAATAAAGCATATTTGTATTTATATGAACAAAAAACAAATTTCTTTTCATTTGTGGTTGCCTTTAAAATCCCAAAAGAGGATAATATTGTACAAATGTATTCAAGAAGGATGATGGCAGCGGCACATCCATAACTGATATAATTGGTAAAAAATGTGGCTGCACTACCAGTAGGTACCCAAATGCTTCTGAAGTAAATAAAACTAGATGAACACCAATATGTATAATTGACTAAAGTGCTAATGGCTGCGATAATATATGTGGACAATATTAATCAATGGTGCTAAATGAACAATAGAGCTTTACATGCGCACATCTATAGAGATAAAAATTGAAAGAAACATAAAATATTGTAGATAAATGTTTCTACAGAAAGATGCCCCTTGTGTACAATACAAAGTGCTCAGTGCTGCAAATCCTGGAGATCTATGCTCAGTCCTCCTTCCAGGGCCCAAAACCCCAGTCTCTCAAGTGAAATAATCAATCAATAGGTAAATATACAGTTCAGTGCAGAAATCTGGATTACAGCATGTGATTCTTCTTTTGAGAAACAGAAAAAAGTCCTTCCCACACTTGTGCAAAATCATAAATAAAGTGCAACATGCTCCCTCCACCAGGTGCATTGGAGGCTCACCTCAAACAGCGACCCCTCTGGGTCTAGTCACGTATGAGTATTAGCTCCTCCTCTCTCTGATCGGGATGTCTCCTTTAAGGATGGTATTTCCCGGCTGCTGACCACAGCGGGTCAGGTATCACAAACGACTCAATATAGTAAGACACTGAAGTACAGGAACCTTCTATGAAGCTGGATCAGTTATACCACTCCTCCACAGCTCCCGGGGATCATGTAAGAAAGAGGACTGTATGATCAGCTATAACCGGATACAGCCATACTACCCCTTTAAAATGATACTCACATTTTATTAAAAAGTAACAGCGTGAATGACAATGGATAAAAACAACTTCTCACATAGGAATGCAGGATACCACCGCCAGGCTATGCCTCTACATGTTATGTCACTTACCAACGTGGCTTCATCTGGATGAATTCTTGTTACTTTTTAATAAATGTGAGTTTGTTTTTCGGAAATTTGGATGTATCCGAATTTACAAACTACAATAGTATTGAATTTAAACATATCCGAAATAATGAAAAAAATTCAGACAAAATTCAAATTCAACTCATTTTCGAATCGTTTTCAAATACTTTTCAAATTCAAAATGATTTCAAATTCGAATAGTTTTCCAATTCAAATTAAAAAAATACTCAAATTTGAATTGTTTTTCAATTTCCAAAGAGAACAAAATAGAATAGAAAACAAAGGAATACAATAGAAAAAAAAACAATAGACTAGAAAGAACATAACAGAAAACAAAATAATAAAATACAACAGTAAAACAGCTCTGTTCCACTCCACCACATTATATTCTTTCATTTTCTGTTATATTTCCCTCTATTGTATTCTATCTTTTTCCATTCTATTCCTCCATTTTCCACTCCACCCCACCCTCCCTGGAATTTGGCAAACTGTTCATATTTGAAAACGATTCAAATTTGAAAACGTTTCGAATTTGAAAACGATTCAAATTCAAAAACTTTTCAAATTAGAAAACATTGACATTGATTCGAAAACTCTTTTTAGCTATTTGCTCATCTCCTATTAGTTGAATTGCTTTTGGACATACCGATCATGTAAAACTAAGATCCTGTGTCTTTTAATGTATGAATAAGAAAATAGGATTTTTTACTTAACTTATAAAATCATTTTCTTGGAGGACTTAAGAGGATAGAGGATACAGGATACTCCCTCTGTTATTTTGATCCACTTCTTATTGCTTGTTACTAAATTGCGGCTTGCTGTGAGAGTAGGCAGGGTTATGCTAGGGCTGTTCTTACAGCTTTTTTTTTTTGCTAATTTCCAATCACCTGAAGGTAGCAGCATACTGTAACTTGATCCTCTAAGACTAAGATCATCCTGTAATATACTCCAAGAAAATAATTTTACAGGTAAATCAAAAATTCTAATATACTTAACACGAGCCTCGTCACATTCTCATACTCCTTGTGTTATGATTTAAGCAATATCCACACCTATCCACATATTGTATATTATAAACTCTCTAGATTTAGTATTCTTTAATATTGTGAAAATACATTTATCCTGGTGCATAAACGCATTAAGTAAACTCTAAAAAAAGAAACCACTTAATGTGTGCCATTATTAACATAAATAAAGAATTACTTATTAGAAATCAAGCAAGAAAGTGAGAACCTAAATTGTAATTCATTTTAATAATTATACTGACAAATAGCTCCAAAGGGACATAAATTGTCTATGTTAATATGAGAATGAAATTGAATTACCATGTGCCAGTCCCCGTGGACTTTAATCAATGCTTCTCTAACTTTTTTCCAATTACTCTGTTTGTGTTTGAGATACATCAGACTTGAAAAATAATTTATTGCAACACCAGAGTGTGCTGGCCAAGTTTCATGTACATGTCAAACTTTGTTTTGGCTGAAATTAGCTTGACATTAACCCGCCCTCTACAACTCAAAGAGCAGATTTATGTCACTGCATTACATTTTCTCTCTACCCTCTATCAATAATTGATGGACACCACAGTACACAGTATGTTCTGCTTCTGACAGTATGCAAGCATTCTCTGAACTTTGTATAGGTAGTTTTATGACATAGTTAAGTGTTGTTCACTTTCTTTATTTCACTAGTTAAACGCGGTGTTACAATGAAAGGATGCTAAAGGGACAAAAGGCACTCTTTTCTTAGTGGGTGACAACTATAAACATAAGCTTTAAGACCTAAAAAAGAATTGATCCCCGCTGTGTAGTCAGCATGTCTTCCATCACTTACTGTACACAGAGCAATTTGAAAAGTACCACTGCACGTTATTATAACATTTTATATATATAAAGTGCATTTAAAGATAGCCCTAATAGTAGATGGCAAGTAGAAAGTGGAACCTTTTAACAGTGATCCATTTTTGATTTATTTGTGTGCAGATAAATATTTATCAAAAATTGATGCTCTATTAAATAGTATTTGTTCTTTCACCTGATAAAATAGATGTCAGGCAGTATAGTTCTTTTAGAACAGAGTGCAGTCATATATTAATCCTAGGCTTTGTAGATCTATGCAGAGCAGTGTATTGAAAACCACTTTAGAGGCAAGACAGTTATAGGAAAAAAAGGAGGCCCTATTTATAAGCAGGGTTTATTTTCCATTAAATGAGCAATAAAACATAGCTCAGCGTATTGTGTGCAGACAACATTCCTGAGTGAAGGTGTTACAGTATGTCCATTGACAAAGTATAGCAATAAGTGTTTTTTTTTCTTTTGGATACATAATCATTTTTGTTTAGGCATCTTAAAGTAGACCTGTCATCTCCCATAAAACTGCATTAGTGTGTTTTAAAAGCATTTTAATTTAGGCATCCTAAAGCAGACCTGTCATCTCCCATAAAACTGCATTAGTATCTTTTAAAAGCATGAACAAACCATGTAAGAACCTAAATCGAAAATATGCAGGCCATTATAAAACTCTGTTATACTGCACCAAGAGGCACTTGTAATCTGATAATATGCTATATGCCTTCCCTCTTTCACATGAAGTCAATATCAGTTATTAGTCGTAACATCAACATCAAACAGGCAGACAGACAAAACAACAGGTAGACAAAAAAAATTACATATTATTGCAAACCAAAATTCTAAAAAATATCTATACCCACACATGAATTGAAGAATAGTCGGATAAGGTTGCAAAATAAATATATAAAAATACCTACTTATTTATACAAGAATCATTAAAACATACAATAAAGTCATTACATGTAGTCTTCAAATTACTGGCAAACCTAAATGCATTCTTTGATCGGGCAACTGTTTGACAAATGAGGTTTAATTTTGTGAAACATAGTTATGCACCTGGAATAAAGCATGCATTGTACAAAAAGTACAACTGGGGGAGCCAATGATCAAGAAAGATTTGGGTGTTCTTGTAGATCTTAACGGTAATAACAACATGCAATGCCAAGCTGCAGTTTCTAAAGCAAGCACATTACCTTTTTTATGGTAAAAGGGAAAGTGACATAAGTTTGCCCCTGTAAAAACCAGATTAAAACCTCATCTGGAATATGCAGTTAAGTTCTTGGCACTAGTTTACAAATAGGATATTGGGGAACTGGAATGCAATCACACACTTCGGTGTGCTGAACGGACTGTTTTGTGGGACTCATTCCCTGGAGGACATTGATAGCGCCTGGCGGGTACTGTGCTGCTTTAAGGACACTGTATGGTGGGCCAGAAAGCGCCTTATCCACCAACGGGAGAGGATGTCCATCGAGGACTGTCGCAGACTGGTCCACAGTCTGCTCAGAGACTACAACCTGATGGACTTTAAGGAGGAAGAGGTCTAAGGATCCCCCTCCCCCCCACTCTCCCTGTGCACTACAGTATTTAAATAAAGCTTCAGGCCTGTGACCCACCCCCCCTAACCCACCACCCCCCCCACCACACCCGAGGCTTGCTGTTACATGTTTGGAAATTTTGCATGACATGGTTGAAGTAACACATTTTAGTGTTCTTCAGTTAAATGCTTCTTGGGGCAAGTGGCGTCATGCATGATGTGATGTTTCGGGGGAACTTTACTGTGTGCAACACGTCAGGCATCATACCGCAGGGCGAATGTATTTATTTGTATGCTTGAAACTGTATTGTTATGTAGTGTATTTATGCGCTGCATCACAGTACAGGGGAGAATGTACCCCGACTAAGAATTCGTTTTTTGTATATTTTTTTGTATATTTTATTATGCAAAATAAAGTATACCTTTTCAATCAAAACACACTTCTAGAGACACAGAGAAACCCAAAGACACAGTATGTATACTAGGAATGGTCTCCTGCCTGGCCGGGAAGGAGACCGCACATGACATTTTGTTTTTACACACAAAACTTGTGCTCACATGGGCCAGCTATATCTGGGGATTTGAGACCCCACAGAAGTGCCCTTCATCTCCACCAGCTGAAAAGATGTGGCTGATAATTTTGAATAACCCACATTAGGGGAAATCCTGTGTGCTGTTCATAAATGTACTGCCTCAGTTAACACAGTCAGAGATCAATTGGGGGGGGGTAGGCGCTAAAGGAAGAGTTTTTTTGTACTGCAACAGGACCTTTAGAAAACCAGGGAACACACCACATCAGAGAGACACATGAGTGATCTGGAGAGCAAACTGCACCCCTCAGGCATGCTTCGCTGAACAACTAGCTAAGGTTAAGTCTAAAAGCTAAAGATATTGAGAATAGGCTCAGATGCAATACGGTGCATATAGTGGGCCTATTTAAATGCATTGAGGATAAGGATCTTGGTGTATCTGTAAAGAGAGGGTTTGGTAAGGAAGCCTTAGCACCATTATTCTCTGTGGAAGGAGCCCACGGAGCCTCTTTGTGCCCATTACCACCAAATCATCCCCCCTGACCAACGCTGGCATGAATGCTAACTTATTCTCTGCCTGGCCCGTGAATGCCCCAATATTTAATTCAATGGGCTGCAAGTATCCTTCTACCCTTATTTATTAGCTGATTTCCAGTGTAAAAGAGCCAAGTTTATGGAGTTTAAGAAGCACTTGCAGAGGCTGCAGGTGCAGTATGCAATGCTTTACCCTGCATGGCTGAGCATCATAGCCAGTGGTCAAGCTCTTTTTTGAGACTGCTTTGGAAGACTCCTCATGGTTAGACCTCTATCTATAATCATTATCCCTTAGCGGCTCAAAGTTTGATTACAGTTGGATGTACTCCCTGACTTTTGAATTACAATGGAAACAAATCCTAGCAGTGTACGCTACTGCCTTCAGTTGGAGAACTTTATTTTTGATCCACCAGGAATGATAAATGAATAGAAAAAAAAATCTCATGGTGTATTAAGTATGCATACCAATTTATTTGTTTTATTTAAAATGTTAATCACATCACCTACGTTGACTCGCCCAATGTGTTTTTTCACAAAGGAAATCATGAGAGGAGTGGCCACGAAGCAGCATCATGCACTGAGCCTTAAATAGTCACCGGGAACAAAGGGATATCAATGCACATGCACGTGCACAAGCTCCTAATTAAAGGTAACATGGCAATACACTGGACTTAGCCACAGCTGATCAATAGTACAAGTGTACAAGGAAAAAAACAGCAGAGCATAAAATATTGCCATCTTGTGTTTAAAAATGCATATAAAAGGCGGTGAAATATTATCAATGCCATATAATCAAAAATGCCAATTATGGCCACAAAAAAACCCTACAGTTAACTACCAACGAAACTTGGAGAGAAATGCAGCTCAAAATCATTCACAGGGCATATATTCCCTACTACATACCCGCTCATTCACCCAGAACAAGACTCTGCCCTTGGTGTAACAAGACGAATCCTTCCCTGCTTCACAGATTCTGGCAATGCCCGGAAGTATCAACATTCTGGACCCAAGTACAAGCCCTTGTCACCAAGGTTACTCTTCAAGTCATCCCATCCCACCCGGTCCTTATGCTGTTTGGCGATGGAAGCAACATCCACCTGGGATCCATCCCCATGGTGGCACAGCATGACTCTTGGATACTTCTCTGTCTACTGGCGGCACGGAAAGCTATCATGTCCCACTGGACTCAGACCTCCTCCCCAACCATCTCGGAGGTTCAGCGACATCTAAACACCCTCATGTACAGGGAGCTCCTGGACCTCTGGGCAAACAATCAAGGCTCTCAAAAACGCTTCCACCGACGTTGGAATTCTTACATAACAACCACCTTCTCCAAGCAAGCACAAGAAGGACTTACCCCCCCCCCACCTCTACGACCTACTACACAAACTTAAAGACGCTCCCATCAGAAAGGCTCACCTAAGCTCGCAGCACCCAAGGTCACCCTCAGCTGAAAAAACCTGTTCCAGAACATCGGCAGATATAGACAGAACCTCACAATAACGGTCCACCCAATAGCGGATTAGCCGCTTTCTCTCTCACCCACTAAGTGTGGACACTAGCTCGTAAGCCTTGTATGTCTTGCTGTTAAAATTACAGTATCTAAGTTCAATAGTCGCACCCCTCAGAGGATTTCTGCAACCCGACAAGCCAAGCAATCACCAGATAAACAGTGCTCAAACCCTGACATCAAGTCACATTACCCTACAGCCCCTGGAAGCAGACTTCGCCACCCGGCGGCTTCTCCACCTACCCGGATCTCGGGGGTGGGGGGGCCGCGGGGTGGTACAAGGTCTCCCTCATCCATCCAGGTACATCATTCCCCCTAATAATTTGATAGACAACTTCTTGGCGGCTCGGCTTGCGGGATAATCTCTGAGTAATACTCCCCCCCCCTCTCTCTGCCTTCCCCGCCTATCATCTTTCTCTCTTAGCTCTTATTCTCTTTGGCATCTCCCCCATTGGCTAGTTAGCCACTTCTTCTGACCAAAATGCTTTTGGAAATACTTGTAACCAGAAAAGCGATCATACTTGGTATTGTATTGTATTGTTCATGCTAAAGAATAATAAAACTTTGAAATAAAAAAAAAAATGCCAATTACACTTTAAAGCGGAGTTTCACCCAAAAGTAGAACTTCCACTTTAAGGGAAGGTGACCCCCTGACATGCCACAATTGGCATGTCATTTTTTGGGGGGAGGGGAACCCTGTTTTCACAGGGCCCCCGGTCCCACTTCCTCTCCTAGCGCTGCAGAGCCGGAAGGAAGTTCAACTTGCCCCCCTCCCACCCGCCAATCTTCTGGGATACGTCACAGGTTAACATTAAAACATTAACATTGAAACAGGTTAATATTAAAACATGAACCACAACAGATTAGATGCTCAGGTAGGAAGTGATGTTGTTGGAAGCACCTGTTGCCATTCAGGAGACAGCTGGGCTGGATTGCGATTTCCCCTAGCAGAGGGAGCAGAGTTATCCAAAATTCCCCATGACCACAGAAGCTGCAATCCCTTTTTGAGAGTGTGGATAATATGTGTATCCTCATTTTTGAATATCAAAAGCTTGGCTGGATTTCCCACTTGTAGGTTATCCTGTGGTTTCTCAGAGTTGTGGTGATTGTATTCAGCTTCTTCCAAAGTTGCATGGTGAATTGAAACAGATCTGCAAAAAAGTTCTTAAATGGAGAAGGAAATGTACCCAGGTTGCAAGATGTGAATAGTAATTGCTCTTTTATATGGTAAAAAGGAATATGCTGTGACAGTATGCGAGGCGAGGTGATAGATGGACACTATCTGTCACTTTGCATATGGTCACTTGGACTGGACTAAAGCAAAGTTCGGGTTTTCCCAGCCACCGTGGCAGGGCTGGTCCCAGACCGGATTTTCGGGTCCACTGGTGTCCACTCGCAGGTGTCATTTAAAAAGACCAGGAAGAGAGCAAGGCTGGGCCCTACCCTGGGACTCTGAGAGCATTAAGTCTGTGAGGGCTGATACACAGAACTGTGTGCTTTGGACTAAAAGAAAGGTTTGCAGTAACTTTGTTTTGTGGGTGTTTGGGACCAGCCATACACCGCCCAGTAAGGAATGCTGATGTTCAGTTAAAGCCGGAGAGGCAAGGATTTATTTTGCTGTTTTGTTTATTTTTACTTGCAACCTTTTATCAAAGCTGGCTGCAAGCCCGATTTTAAGGAATTGCTGTCTGAATTGTCTACATCCCAGGGAAGCTGATCACCACAAGAGCTAATCCCTCACACGTGGTGGACTCGGCGACCAGTTCCTAAAAAAAGAATGGAAAATATGCTGAAGACCTTGCTACAAGCCACTGCGGCTCAGCGGGAAACCAACCACCAGGTCACACAGGTCGCTGAGGCTCAGCGGGAGGAGAGTCAGCAGGCCATCGCAGCACTGAAGGACGAGAATTGCCAGGCCATCGCAGCACAGTAGGACGTGAATCACCAGGTCATCGCAGCACAGCAGGAGACAAATCGCCAATTTGCAGAGGCCCTGCTGGAATTAAAGAAGGGGTCTGCAGCTCCTGTACCATTGGAACAAAAGTTGGTAAAAGCCAGCTATTACCTGCAGAAGCTGACAGCTGCGGATGATGTGGAGGCATACCTCACCAGTTTTGAGAGGGTTGCTGTGTGGGAAGGGTAGCAAGAAGGACAGTGTCAGGACTGTTAACACCTTTTCTGACAGGTGAGCCTCAAAAGGCCTATTTTAACTTGGAACCCGATAAGGCCCAGGACTATAAGTTGCCAAAAACAGAGATACTCGCACGTCTAGTGATCACCTTGGCCATTCGGGCCCAACGGGTGCATCAGTGGACCTACCGTATGGACAAGCCACCCCGATCCCAAATGTTTGACCTGGCCTATTTCACAAGGGAGTGGTTGCAACCAGAGACCTTGCCCGGGCCCTCAGATTGTGAAGCATGTGGTAATGGACAAGTACCTGCATGCGCTCCATGCTGCTCGGAGGAAGTGGATTAGTCAGGATCCGGTAAGACTGTTTCAGGGGTCAAAGGGGTGGGAAGAAACTAGAAGTCTGTTGCCACAGATAATGAGACTATGGGCTCAGGACCTGGGGACTGGCCAAATAGGTCAGGAAGGTCTCTGAGGACTGGCTACAGAGCATATAAAATGTTATTGCTGCCATTTGTTTGGGCATATTGCTACTAACTGTTCCCTTAATGATGAACCCATGCAATGTGATTATGCTATTATGAGTAAACGCCTTTCTCTTTTTGCACAGGTCGCATATACTGTGTCACGTCAGGGTCGCATGGAAAAGCAAATGTGTGTGATTTGTGTTGATGGAAAGCCAGTCGCTGCACTGCTTGACTCTGGTAGTGTCGTGATGTTAATCAAAAGCAGTTGTGTAAATTTGCATCCAGACTACAGGGGACTTGCATGGGACTACCAGACTGCAGTGGTTGAGATTGACACCACTTGGGGCAGTGTGACTCATTCAGCGGTGGTGCCTTCACTGCTTCATGATGCCCTAGTGAGGAGAGACCCATTTTTTGGAAGTTATGGGAAGGCACAGGTAGTCTGGAGGATAGAGCTCCCCCTGCTGGGGAAGCACGGGAACTCTCACCAGACCCTTTTTGCCAAATGGAAGAGGAGACTGTTGGCAGGACCGAGGAGCGTGAAGACCCTTTTCCTTTTCCTGTAATGGCCGAGGAGCTGGAAGACAGCTCTCAGTTTGAGGTAAACAAACAAGAGGACACCTCTGACTCTAATAGTGAGAGTGGATAGAACGTGGGACCTGACTTATAGGTCAGGAGAGAGGATTTTTGTACAGAGCAATTACGCAATGTCACCCCCATTAGAGCCAGAGAAAACTTTAAGATGATGGATGGGGAACCTGTGGATCCTAGTTGGGGGGTGGTGTCTTTTCCCTACATGGCTCTTAAAAACAACTTGTTGTATCAGGTGTTTAAACATGGTGAGGACGAGGTAAAACAGCTAGTGGTTCCCAAACCCTATCGCAGGATGGTGCTAGACTTGGCCCATAGTCACATAATGGGGGACATCTGGGTATGGAGAAGGCCAGGGAGAGAATAACCCAGAGATTCTTCTGGCCCGGGATGTATGCAGATGTCAGAGAATACTGTGAATCATGCATCAAGTGTCAAATGTTTGCCCCATCGCCCCATTTTTTTGTTTTACAAACTTTTTTTTTTATTCAAGTATAGTCAGCATACAGATTATGATATTGTACAAGAATAATGAAAAAGAAAATGTTGATAGACATAAAAGTATTTTCAACATTTAGTATACATAACTGTTTTGAAAGCAGCAGCATACACAAAAAAAGAACAGAAGTAAAGTTCACTTCAGGGTACAAACATCTATAGGTATAGAGGTGCAAGTATGTAGATAATATAAAAAGCTTATTAGAGGGTGATGATATTATATTTCATGGCAATTATATAGGTACAGTGTAAGATTAGGATAATAGTACATTTCTATGAGCTTTCCACGGTCCCCATTTACGATCAAAGAGATGCAATTTTGCAATTTGTCTAAAAGCTTAAGGAGACCTCCAATGAAGGGCAATAGCCCATAGGGAGGCTACACAAATTGTGTGGATTAGTCTCTCTTCTTTATGGAGGATCCCTAGGATAGGTGCTCCGATAAGACACATCGAGATAGTAATGTTCAACAGTGTGTCAGAAACCAGAGAGTCCAACTCAGAGACCCTATTCCACAAAGAGGATATACCTATGCAGTCCCAAAAAATATGTTTAAAAGAGCCCCTATCTGGGCATCCTCAAAAGCATAAGCCAGAGGTTCCTGGAAATATAGATTGAGGTCTAGAAGGGTTCTAATACCATCTGGTAAGTACCTTAAAGGCCATTCCTCTCACAACCAAAGATTTTGTACACTTCCTAAAATTGTCTACCATGATATCCCATTCTTCTGGAGAGAATTGTGTGGAACAGTTTCCCACTTAGTCCTATATGGAGGTGTAGCAGAGAAGCAATTCGTCATAGCTGATTTATATAAGTCTGAAATAAGGCCTTTATCCCTAGGGGAGTTGTGGAAAATTTGTTAAAAAAGTGCTTGGGGAGGAAGGGGAAAGGTTATAATGGGAATCACAAAAATTTTTGATTTGAACATAATGATAACATTCTCGAGGTGTAATTTGATGTTGATTACGTAGGAGCTCAAACATAATGAATGTGTCTACTGTTTGAAAGTCTGATAGGGTGACCATGGAATTGTTTATACCACCATGAAAAATTCTCTGGGGAGTCAAAAGCTGGAGTAAACACTGGGTCTCCAAAAAAGGAAGCCCCAGGAGGTGCAGGTGAGATTAGTTTGAGTTTGTGTCACACAATCAGGGATTGAGTGACTATATTGTTTAGCTAATTCTATGGGGTTGGGCGAAGAGTCAAATGAAATGGGCGGATAGTATCCAGTTCAAATTTTATCCAAGGAACCTTAGATTCTGGAATATTCCATTGGGCCATTTGTGAGAGATGAGCAGCCAAGAAATAATGCCAAAAATTAGGTAGACCCAGGCCACCCTGAGCCTGGGACTTGTATAGAATTTGTCTAGAAAATCGAGGGCATTTATCCTGCCAGATAAATTTGTTTACGTCTCTTTGTAGATTGTCCACAAAGGATTTTGGTATATTGAGTGGGAGAGCCCTAAACAGATATGGAATTTTGGATAGTAAATTCATTTTGACTTCCATGACTCTTCCCAGGAATGATATTGGATAACATCTCCAAACCTTAAGAAGTTTCCAGGGACGTGATATACATGGAGGATAATTCGCAGCAAAAATGGTAGACATCCAAGGAGTGAAACAAACCCCTAAACATGGTATTTTGTCATCTGACCACTGGAAGGGAAAGGATCCATGGAGGGCCTCACACTGGGCAAGGGGTATATTAAAGAGGAAGTAAACCCAGACTGCAGCTACATAGTAGTAGCATAGTACATAGTAGCCCATTATGTGCCACTTACCTGCAAACGTGTCCAGTGATGTCCCCTGTGCTGGCAGCATCCATCTTCTGCCCCTCTTCCTTCCGGAGCTGCGACTCTGGTGCTGTGAGTGGCCGGAGTCAAGTGATGTCACTCCCGCGCGCGGGAGCCGCCAGTCACGGCATGGTAGTAGTGGAGGAAAGGCACAGAGGCCGTTTCTCCACTGCGCATGTGCCGACATGATGTTGGCACAGCTACAACACTGCATATCTCCTGAACCATATAGAGGCCATTTCTCCACTGCGCATGTGCCGACATGATGTCGGCACAGCTACAACACTGCATATCTCCTGAGCCATACAGGTTTAGGAGATATGCAGGGCACCTACAGGTAAGCCTTATTCTAGGCTTACCTGTAAGTTAAAGTGGTTGTCACAAGTTGACAGCCACTTTAATTGGCAGGGCCATATATTTGTTAACATTGACTGACAGGCCAGATATAGCCGCAAATTCTGATAAGACTGAGAGAAGGTTTGGTATAGATATGTGGGGCAAGTCAAGAAAAGCATAACATCATCTGCATACATGCATAGTTTTAAATGTGTAGAGTTGGTATCCAGTTATGTCTACATGTTGTTTAATCGGCATCACCAGGGGTTCTAGGGCTAAGGCGAATAATAGGCTTGTGTAATTTGTTCCGTTCCGAATTTCGTTTTTACCGAATTTTACAAAATTCGGTAATTCGGACGAACTCCAAATATTCAATTTCCGAATTTTTCCGAATTTTCGTTTTTCCGAATCGCGGTAATTCGGAAATTCGGGGTAATTCGGAAAATCGCGATAATTCGGCAATTTCGTTAATTCGTTAATTCGCGGTAATTCGGAAATTCGCGGTAATTCGGCAATTGCGGTAATTCGGAAATTCGGCAATTCGAACAGCCAAAAATCTGAAATTCGGAAATCCAAAAATTGGAAAAAACTAAGAATATTTGAAATAATAACTAACTAATAACTATTAAATTATAGGTATTGGAATTTCCTTGAAAGTTTGGCTGTTAATGAACTTAAATATGAAATTTAGCACTAATTGTCATACTTTCAAGAAAATTTCAATACCTATATTTAATAGTTATTTGTTATTATTTCAAATATTCTTTTTTATTTCCGAATTTCGGAAATTCGGAAATAAGGAAGAACATTTGAAATATTAAGTTATTAATTTATTATTTTTACTTATTATAAATTATTATAAGCTATTATTATTTCAAATGTTTTTCCTTATTTCTGACTTTTGCAGTGTGTGACTGTATATATGCATACTGTATGTATGTGTGTGTGTGCATACTCGGTGTATATATACTGTGTGTATATTGGATGTATATTGTATGTATACTGTGTGTTTACATACAGTATAAGCACAGTATGTACACACCCAGTATGCACACACACATACATACAGTATGCATATATACAGTCACACAATGCAAAGGTCAGAAATAAGGAAGAACATTTGAAATAATAACAGCTTATTATAATTCATAATAAGTTAAAATAATACATTAATAACTTATTATTTCAAATGTTCTTCCTTATTTCCGAATTTCTGAAATTCTGGAAATAAGAAAGAACATTTGAAATAATAATAGCTTATTATTATTTATAAGTTAACATAATACAATAATAACATATTATTTCAAATGATCTTCCTTATTTCCGAAATTTGGAAATTCAGAAGTAAGAAAAACGTTTGGAATAATAATAAATACCTATTAAATTATAGGTATTGGAATTTTCTAGAAAATATGGCTATTAGTGATACATTTCATATTTCAGTTGACTAACAGCCAAACTTTCAAGGAAATTTCAATACCTATAATTTAATAGTTATTTATTATTATTTCAAAGTTCTTTCTTATTTCCGAAATTCGGAAATAAGGAAGAACATTTGAAATAATAATAGTTTATAAATAAATCATTTTAAATTATAAATTATAAGAAGCTATTATTATTTCAAATGTTCTTCCTTATTTCCAACTTTTGCAGTGTGTGACTGTATATATGCATACTGTATTTGGGTGTGTATATACCGTGCTTATATTATATGTAAACACACAGTATACATGCAATATACATCCAATATACACACAGTATATACACACCCAGTATACACACACCCACATACATACAGTATGCATATATACAGTCACACACTGCAAAAGTCGGAAATAAGGAAAAACATTTGAAATAATAATAGTTTCTTATAATTTAAAATAATAAATCAATAACTTATTATTTCAAATGTTCTTCCTTATATCCGAAATTCGGAAATAAGGAAGAACATTTGAAATAATAAGTTATTAATTTATTATTTTTACTTATTATAAATTATAATAAGCTGTTATTATTTCATATGTTTTTCCTTATTTCCGACTTTTGCAGTGTGTGACTCTACATGCATACTGAATGTATGTATGTATATATACAGTCACACACTGAAAAAGTCGGAAATAAGGAAGAACATTTGAAATAATAATAGCTTATTATAATTCATAATAACTTAAAATAATACATTAATAACTTATTATTTCAAATGATCTTCCTTATTTCCGAAATTCGGAAATTCAGAAATAAGAAAAACATTTGAAATAATAATAAATACCTATTGAATTATAGGTATTGGAATTTTCTTGAAAATATGGCTATTAGTGATAAATTTCATATTTCAGTTCACTAACAGCCAAACTTTCAAGGAAATTTCAATACCTATAATTTAATAAAAGGAACTTTCAAACCGACAATCACTTGACTTTATACTTTAAATAGTGATTATCGGTATAAAAGTTCTTTTAAGGTTATGGATATTAAGTTATCCATAAATAATAATAAAGTTTACAAAAAGAATAAAGACTTAAAGGCTTAAAGCCTTTATTCCTTCTAGTAAACTTTATTATTCAATAATTACATAATAAAATTCAATAATACTTAATATTATTCGATAATAATAAAGTTTACAAGAAGGAATAAAGGCTGAAAAAGTCACACACTGACATATATATGTATGTATGTAAGTCATAC
>BLSH010366765.1:286877-298935 GCA_018402905.1 Glandirana rugosa
TAATATCCATAACCTTAAAAGAACTTTTATACCGATAATCACTATTTAAAGTATAAAGTCAAGTGATTGTCGGTTTGAAAGGTCCTTTAAAGTTATGGATACTAAATTATCAATAAATAATAATAAAGTTCGCAAGAAAGAATAAAGGCTCCTGGAAAGTTTGGCTGTTAGTGAACTGAAATATGAAATTTATCACTAATAGCCATATTTTCAAGAAAATTCCAATACCTATAATTTAATAGGTATTTATTATTATTTCAAATGTTTTTCTTATTTCCGAATTTCGGAAATAAGGTAGATCATTTGAAATAATAAGTTATTAATTTATTATTTTTACTTATTATAAATTATAATAAGCTATTATTATTTCAAATGTTTTCCTTATTTCCGACTTTTGCAGTGTGTGACTCTACATGCATACTCTATGTATGTATGTATGTATGTATGTATATGTACAGTCACACACTGCAAAAGTTGGAAATAAGGAAAAACATTTGAAATAATAATAGCTTATTATAATTTCTAATGCGTTAAAATTATATATTAATAACTTATTATTTCAAATGTTCTTCCTTATTTCCGAATTTCAGAAATTCTGGAAATAAGAAAGAACATTTGAAATAATTATAATAGCTTATTATTATGTATAATAAGTTAAAATAATACATTAATAACTTATTATTTCAAATGATCTTCCTTATTTCCGAAATTCGGAAATAAGAAAAACGTTTGAAATACTAATAAATACCTATTAAATTATAAGTATTGGAATTTTCTTGAAAATATGGCTATTAGTGATAAATTTCATATTTCAGTTGACTAACAGCCAAACTTTCAAGGAAATTTCAATACCTATAATTTAATAGTTATTTATTATTATTTCAAACGTTCTTTCTTATTTCCGAATTTCGGAAATAAGGAAGAACATTTGAAATAATAATAGTTTATAAATAAATTATTTTAAATTATAAATTATAAGAAGCTGTTATTATTTCAAATGTTCTTCCTTATTTCAGACTTTTGCAGTGTGTGACTGTATATATGCATACTGTATGTATGTGTGTGTGCATACTGGGTGAGTATATACTGTGCTTATATTGTATGTAAACACACAGTATACATACAATATACATCCAATATACACACAGTATATGCACACCCAGTATGCACACACACACACACATACATACAAACAGTATGCATATATACAGTCACACACTGCAAAAGTCGGAAATAAAGAAAAACATTTGAAATAATAATAGCTTATTATAATTTATAATAAGTAAAAATAATAAATTAATAACTTATTATTTCTAATGTTCTTCCTTATTTCCGAAATTCGGAAATAAGAAAGAACATTTGAAATACTAATAAATAACTATTAAATTATAGGTATTGAAATTTCCTGGAAAGTTTGGCTGTTAGTGATCTGAAATATGAAATTTATCACTAATAGCCATATTTTCAAGAAAATCCCAATACCTATAATTTAATAGGTATTTATTATTATTTCAAATGTTTTTCTCTTTTTTCTAAATTTTGGAAATAAGGTAGATCATTTGAAATAATAAGTTATTAATGTATTATTTTAACCTATTATAACTAATAATAAGCTATTATTGTTATTTCAAATGTTGTTTCTTATTTCCAGAATTTCGGAAATAAGAAAGAACATTTGAAATAATAAGTTATTAATTTATTATTTTTACTTATTATAAATTACAATAAGCTATTATTATTTCAAATGTTTTTCCTTATTTCCGTGTGTAACTCTACATGCATACTGTATGTATGTATGTAAGTATGTATGTATATGTACAGTCACACACTGCAAAAGTCAGAAATAAGGAGGAACATTTGAAATAATAATAGCTTATTATGATTTATAATACGTTAAAATAATAAATTAATAACTTATTATTTCAAATGTTCTTCCTTATTTCCGAATTTCCGAATTTCGGAAATAAGGAAGAACATTTGTAATAATAAGTTACTGATTTATTATTTTAAATTATAAATTATAATAAGCTATTATTATTTCAAATGTTTTTCCTTATTTCCGACGTTTGCAGTGTGTGACTGTATATATGCATACTGTATGTATGTGTGTGTGTGTGTGTGTGTTTGCATACTTTGTGTGTATATACTGTGTGTATATTGTATGTATATTGTATGTATACTGTGTGTTTACATACAATATAAGCACAGTATATACACACCCAGTATGCTGATTGGTCAGAAGAGGTTAGAGTTTCTATAATGGATGCGAGTCTGTCTGCCATTGCATGACTAAAAAGGTCATTGTTATGGACCAAAATTGGTCTGTAGTTTTGCGGAAATAAGTGGTCTAATCTTGTGTGTCCTGTGGCGGAGGGGAATCAGGGGCGGCCAATAGGGTTGAATAAAATTTTTCAAAACCATTAAGGACTTCTTTAGGGAGAAAAGCTATATTACCTGCTGGGGTGTGAAGCTTATAAAGATGGGGAGGGTGTAAAGTCTGGTTGAGTTTACGAGCAAACATAGATGATGCTGAATTGCTATGTAGTAAACATTTTGCTTTTGACCATTGAAGGGATTTCTCAAACTTAGTTGACAATAACATGTCTAATTCCAACCTCTTCTGAGCAATTAACACTTTGACTGAGTGGGATTCCCAACCTGAGCCCTATGTGCGTCCTCTAATTGTATAGTAAGTTGGGAAATCTGTAGCCATTGTTCTTTGTTTTTTCTTGAGGCAATTTTAAAAAGTTGCCCCCGTAAAACTGCATTGTGGGCCACCCATAGTGTGCTCGGAGAGATATTAGGTGTAGAGTTCATGGTAAAATACTCCTGTATGGCAGTGGAGACCTCTTGGCGAATCAATAGATCTATAAGTAATGAGTCATTTAGTCGCCAAGAGTATGGGGTTTCTGAGAGCCCCACCATGGTGGTAGTAAGTGTCACTATATTGTGATCAGACCATGGGCATCAATGGATTTCACCTTTAATGGAGTTAGAAAGAATGTACGGGAGTGACGTCACACGACTCCGGCCAGTCAAAGCCCCGGAAGGAAGGGAGCTGAAGATGGATGCTGCCTGCACAGAGGATATGGCAGGCTTCGTTTGCAGGTAACTATGCTGAAAAAGGTGGTTGACAAAGATGGGAGAAATTGGAATTGTTTGCTGCCATATCTCATGTTTGCCATTTGAAAGGTTCCACATACGTCTACAAGTTTTCCCCCCTTTGAACTCTTGTATCGTAGACATCCCAGGGGACTGTTAGATGTTGCAGAAGAAATATGGAAAGGAAAGTCCACCCCATATAGAAGTGTCATAGAGCATATCTCCTTGATGCAGGATTGAATCGTAACTGTCCTGCCACTTGCATATGGAGCGAGTCCAGGAAGCCCAGAGGAGGGTTTATTATCGGGGCGGTAAGACCCAAACTTTCAACCCCGGGGACAGGGTCCTGGTATTGGTCCCCACTGTTGAAAGCAAATTACTGGCCAAGTGGCAGAGTCCCTTTGAGATTAGGTTAAGAGTAGGGGAGATAAACTATAAAATTTACCAGCCAGGGAAAAGGAAACCAGAGCAAATTTATCATGTTAATCTCTTAAAACAGTGGAAGGACAGAAAGACTTTACTGACCGTGTCCCCTCCTCAAAAGATAGCGTAAATGTGACACCTGACATCCCTATAAATAAGTCCGTGTCCGTAGCACAACAAAATGACGTTAAGGAGTTTGTGAGTAAAAATAGAGACTGTTTCTCCCCTTTACCCGGACTGACCTCAGTGATCTAGCATGACATAATTATGGAACCAGGTGTTCGCATAAATGTGAAGCCCTATAGGATCCTGGAGGCTAGGTGCAAGGCAGTGGTGAAAAAAATCAAAACCGTGTTAGAGTTGGATCTGATAGAGGAGTCCCACAGTGACTGGTTGAGCCCCATAGCGCTGGTCCCGAAGCCCGATGGCACTATCAGGTTCTGTAATGACTTTAGAAAGTTAAATATCATGTCCAAGTTTGATGCATAACCGATGCCTTGGGCTGACAAACTTATAGACCGGTTGGGAGGTGCCCGGTACATAACAACCCTAACAACAAGTGCTATTGGTAGATACCCCTAACAAAGTCAGCAAAGGAGAAGGCTGCCTTTTCTACCCCTGAAGGGTCGTTTCAGTACAAGCGGATGCCATTTGGTTTGCATGGTGCCCCCGCATCATTCCAGAGAATGATGGACAAAACACTAAGACCACAATCGCCCTTATGCAGCAGCCTATTTGGATGATGTTATTATCCACAACCCCAATTGGGAGTCTTATTTCCCCCGGGTACAAGCTGTAGTGGATTCCCTTCGGAGAGAGGGACTCACGGCCAACCCCAAGAAATGTGCCATAGGATTAGAGGAGGCCAAATACCTTGGCCACATTGTTGGTCATGGACTAGTTAAGCCGCAGACCAATAAAATTGAGGCAATCCAAAAATGGCCCCAACCACTAACTAAAAAGCAAGTGCGTGCCTTCCTAGGGATCACAGGGTATTACAGGCAGTTCATACCCAAATTTGGCACCATTGCCATCCCTCTAACAAATTTGACGAGAGGTAGAGGGTCAGTCATGGTGAAGTGTAATTCTGAGGCCAAAAAGGCATTCCAGAGTTTGAAGCAAGCCCTTTGTGCACAACCTGTGCTTGTGACCCCAGATTTCTCAAGGGAGGTTGTCGTGCAAACCGATGCCTCTGTGGTGGGACTAGGTGCTGTACTTTCTCAGATCAGAGATGGTGAGGAGCACCCGGTTGTCTACCTAAGCAGAAAACTGACCAGGCATGAGAGAAATTATGCCATTGTTGAAAAAGAGTGCTTAGCTGTCAAATGGGCCTTAGACACCCTGAAGTACTATCTGTTGGGGACACCGTTCAGGCTAGTTACCGACCATGCCCCCTGAAGTGGATGTGTGGCAACAGGAAAAAGAATAGTCGGGTGACAAGGTGGTTCCTGGCTTTACAGTCATTTAAGTTCACAGTGGAGCATAGGGTGGGAAAGCTCCAAACCAATGCAGATGCTTTTCCCGGGTCTACAGTATGGTTGGGACAGTTGCTCAACCCCAGGGGCATGAGTAGAGTGGGGGGGATATGTGACGGCATGCGAAGCGAGGTGATAGATGAACACTATCTGTCACCTCTCATACAGTCACCTGGCTTGGACTAGAGCGAAGTCCGGCCAGGGTTTTCCAAGCCACCATGGCAGCCTTGGTTCCAGAACAGATTTTCGGGTCCACTGGTGTCCAATTGCAGGTGTCGTTTAACCACTTCCCATCCAGGGGCTAGAATTCTTGCTCTAACGTTGTTTATATATGTGGCTGCAACTTACTTATGCAATCACTTCTGTGCGCAAGCTCGCGGGGACGGGAGTGCTTTAATTTTTTTTTTATTGTTTATTTTACCTTTATTTTTATTTTCACAGTCTCTTTAAAAACAATTTTGATCACTTTTATTCCTATTACAAGCAATTTAAAAACCTCTTGTAATGGGAATAGTGCGTGGCAGGTTCTCTTTATGGAGAGATATGGGGTAAATAAGACCCCACATCTCTCCTCCAGGCTTGAAAGACCGAGATCAGAAAAAAAAATAACAATCTTGGTCTCTCCAGCAGCGTCCACGGATTTGTTTAGTAAAGCAGGCCCAGGCTCTCCATGTCGCAGATCATACAGGTGGCCCAGGAGAAGCACCAGAGGGCGGAAAGAGGGGGGAGTCCCCTCTCGCTGCCTATAAGAATGATCGAGTGGCAGAACTGCCGCTATGATTGTTCTTATGGTACAGGGGATCGCCGGTCAGAAAGAATGATATCTGAGTGATGCCTGTAGCTGCCAGCATCATTCAGATATCACCACTCAAAGTCCAGGACGTCCATGTACGTACCTTGGGCAGGAAGTGGTTAAATAGACCAGGAAGAGAACAAGGATGGGCTTTACCCTGGGACTCTGAGAGCGTTCAGCCTGTGAGAGCTGATACACGGAGCTCTGTGCTTTGGACTAAAAGAAAGCTATGCAATAACTTTGTTTTGTGGGTGTTTGGGACCATCCCTACACCACTCAGTAAGGAATGTTGATGTTCAGTTAGAGCTGGAGAGGAAAGGATTTATTTTGCTGTTTTGTTTATTATTACTTGCAACCTTTGATCAATAAAGCTGGCTGCAAGCCAGACTTTAAGGAACCGCTGTCTGAATTGTCTTCATCCCAGGGAAGCTGATCCCCACAAGAGCTAATCCCTCACAATGCATATGCACATCTCTAGGCACATGTGCAGGTATGAAAGATGGTTTGGGAATTCAATGTATTCTGTCTATGATCAAATCAGAATCAGCTAGCTCAGGGAGCAGGGCTTTGAAGAGATCACTGCCTTATTGGCGGAGCTCCAGTTGCTGTACAGACTCTGGAATTCCTGTAATCTGTAAATGATTTCTTTTTTTTTGTTGTTTCAATGTTTTTATTGAGACATATAACTGAAAATAGACTTACGGTTACATACATTCTGTATTGAAGAATTCAAACTTTAAGTGTACATGAATCGTAATACAGGAACTGAGTAAAACCAAAAATACAGAAGTACAGACTCAAGTACGCCTATGGAAGGTTGTGCCTTGTACTACACACAAGACCATGACCCTTATAAAACATTGTAATGTGCACTTAATAGAGTCAGGGAGGTCTGTAGAGAACCAACAATATCTACCTTTAATTTCCAGACCTGAGGTAAGGAGGAATATGCAGTTTAGTCACAGGGTAAATATCTGGGCCCCTGAGCCATCAGTCGGACCCGCCGATTAACCACCCCCCACCCCAATTAGGAGCAAACTGTGGGAAGGCGGGGGCAAATCCGCTCTGCATCTCCAGGCCCCGCCCTAGTCTCTGAAGAAAACCCCAGCCTCAGTATTTTCGTTTTAATCCTTCACATTAATCTATAATTCCTTTTCTGGAAGCAGTATGAGAAAAAGGAAATAGAAAAAGGAAAAGGAAGAGAGAAAAGGGAAGAAGAGGAAAAAAAAGGAGGGGGCTCGCCTCTCGTCTTGTGTCTTAGGAAGTCAGTTGATGTTCACATCTTTTATTTAAAGATTTATTTTGTACCTGGACTTCCAGGTCTGCAAGCTTATCTTTAATCCAGTTGTGCTCCTCTGTATTTTCATCACGTGCATCTACTAAATCATTTATGGCATGGGCAAACTCATCCATTTTATTTTCAATGCGATGGACCCTGGATCCAATAGCATGCATTTCTTCGGTAAAGTGTTTAGTAAGTTGCATGATATCATCATAAAGGGTGTCCCTGAGTGATACCAGCATGTCTTTCAATGCAGTGTCTGAGACTGGCTGGTTAGAGGCTGGGAATGATAAAATGGAGTCTGGAGTTTGTAGACGCTATAACCTTTGCGCAAACTAATGAATATATGCTTATTGTGATTTTTTTTGTTACCAAAAATGTGATAGTATTGGCCTAAATTGATGAAAAAAATAGATTTTTTAAAAAATTTTATTGGATATGTTTTGTATCAGAAAGTAAAAAAATATTGTTTTTTTTTTTTGTTTTGTTTTGTTTTTTAAGTTGTCGGTCTTTTTTTTGTTTATAGCCCAAAAAACAAAAACTACAGAGGGGATCAAATACCACCAAAAGAAAGCTTTTTTGTGTGAAAAAAAGAAAATAAATTGTATTTGGGTAAAGTGTCGAACGACTGTGCAATTATCAGTTAAAGTGACGCAGTGCCATATTGCAAAAAATGGCCTGGTCATGAAGGGAGGTAAATCTTCCTGAGTCAAGTGGTTAAGGTCCTCCTCAGCACATCTGTTGTTTAAAAGGCAGGCTCTGTGAAATGTATCACACAGCAGTGTCTACTCATAGAGCATTGTGAATAGGTGTCACAGAACTTAGGGATAGAGTTGAGCGGACACCTGGATGTTTGGGTTCGGTACCGAACTCGATCCGAACTTGAGCCCGAAACCCCATTGAAGTCAATGGTGACCCGAAAATTTGATCACAAAAATGGCTGTAAAAAAGTCCCGGAAAGGGCTAGAGGGCTGCAAAAGGAAGCAAAATGGGGGTAAGAGTAGGACAAGTGCCCTACAAACAAATGTGGATAGGGAAATTACTTAAAATCACATAAAAAAAATAAAAATGGGAGGAGGAGGTAGATGTGGAGTAGGAGCCTAGAGGTTGACTAGACCGTGACTGTGGCAGTGTAGGTGGAAGTGGCGGTGGTGGAGGAGGAGGAGGTAGCCAACACTGTTTTTTGTTTGTTTGTGTTTGTGAAGGCCGGTCTAAATGTCTATTCTGCACAAGGTACAGACAAGTCTTGTGGGATCCATGCCTGGTTCATTTTAATAAATGTTAGCTTGTCCACGTTGGCTGTGGACAGGAGGCTGTGCTTGTCTGTGATAACGCCCCCTGCCGCGCTAAACACACGTTCAGACAATACACTGGCTGCAGGGCAGGGCAGCACCTCCAAGGCATAAAGGGCAAGCTCAGGCCATGTGCCCAATTTGGAGACCCAGAAGTTGAATGGGGCAGACCCATCAGTCAGGACATGTAGGCATGTTCCACCATGTTGCTGAAATGCTGCCTCCTGCTAAGACGTTGCCTATCAGCTGGTGGTGCTGTTTGTTGTGGCGTGCTGCTGACAAAGCTTTTCCACATTTCGGCCATGCTTAACCCTGCCTTCTGAGGTCCTGGCGGTGCCACAGCTGTGTTGGCAACCTCTTCCTCCTCCTCCGCCTTCGCCTTGTGCTTCCACAGAGCCCCCTGTGTCATTTGGGAATACCCTCAGCAGCGTGTCTACCAGCGTGCGCTCGTAGTCACGTATCTTCCGATCACGCTCCAGTGAGGGAATTAAGGACGGCACGTTGTCCTTGTAACAGGGATCCAGCAGGGTGGCCACCCAGTAATCCACACAAGTTAAAATGTGGGCAACTCGGCTGTCATTGAGCAGGCACTGCAGCATGTAGTCGCTCATGTGTGCCAGGCTGCCCAGAGGCAAAGACAAGCTGTCCTCTGTGGGAGGTGTATCATCTGTGTCCTCTGTATCCCCCCAGCCATGCTCCAGTGATGCCCAGGAGCTGCGTTGGGTGCCACCCTTCTGTGAACATGGTTCCTCCTCCTCATCATCTTCCTCGTCCTCCTCATTCCCCAGAACTGTGGCTTGAAAATTTTTTACCTGGCCTATGCTGGTACAGGAACCCACCCTCCGAGCCACTTGTGAATGACTGGCCTGATAACTGTGGAAATTACCCCTCTTCCTCCTCCTCTTCCTCCTGTGCCACATCCTCTTCCATCATCGCCTGAAGTGTTTTTTCAAGGAGACATAGAAGTGCACAGGTCTCGCATGGAGGCCCACTCATTGGTGGTGAAGTGGTGCTGTTCCGCAGAGCGACTGACCCATGCGTGCTGCAGCTGAAACTCCACTATTGCCTGCTGCTGCTCGCACAGTCTCTCCAGCATGTGCAAGGTGAAGTTCCACCTTGTGGGCACGTCGCATAGGAGGCGGGAAGACCGAAGCGCAGACAGGTGAGCAGCAGCAGGGTGAGAACGCTGAAAGCGCGCACAGACGGTCCGCACTTTCTGCAGCAGCTCTGACATATCCAGGTACTTTTTTAGAAATGTCTGCACCACCAAATTCAGCACATGCACCAGGCAAGGGATGTGCATCAAACCGGGTAGTCCCAGAGCTGCTACGAGATTTCGCCCATTATCGCACACCACCAGGCCGGGCTTGAGGCTCAGTGGCAACAACCACTCATCGGTCTCTTGTTCAATGCCCATCCACAGCTACTGCGCAGTGTGGGATTTATCCCCAAACATATCCGTTTTAAAACAGCCTGCTGTCGTTTCCCCCTGGATGTGCTGAAATTGCTGTTGAAGGTGTTACGCTGAGCAGATGAGGGGGTGGTAGAGGAGGAGGAAGCACAGTAGGAGGAGGAGGCAACAGGAGGCAAAGAGAAATGCCCTGCAATCCTGGGTGGCGGAAGGACATGCGCTAAATGGCTAGCTGCCTCAGGCCCACCCGCCACTACATTTGCCCAGTGTGCAGTTAGCGAAATATAGTGTCCCTGCCCGTGCTTACTGGTCCACATATCAGTGGTTATGTGGACCTTGCCACAGATGGCGTTGTGCAGTGCACACTTGATCTTGTCCCCGACTTGTTTGTGCAGGGAAGGGATGGCTCGCCTGGAAAAGTAGTGGCGGCTGGGAACCACGTACTGTGGGACAGCCACCACCATCAGGTTTTTAAAACTGTCCGTGTCCACCAGACGGAATGACAGCATTTCAAAGGCCAGGAATTTTGAAATGCTGGCATTCAGGGCCAGGGATCGCGAGTGGGTAGGGGGGTACTTCCTCTTTCTCTCCAGTGTTTGGGAGATGGAGAGCTGTAAGCTTCCATGGGACCGTGTGGAAATGCTTGGGGACGGTGGCGGACATGGTGGCGTTGCTGTCACATGCTCTGTTTGCTGGGTGGCAGGTGACACGGGCACTGTAGAGGTGGAGGAGGAGGCTGAGGCAGCAGCAGAAGAGGAAGCAGGAGGCAGAGACCTTTCTTGGATTTTGAGGTATTTATTCCACTGCAGCAAGTGCTTTGCATTTAGATGCCCGGTCATGCAAGTTGTGCTCATTTATGCCTCACTTCAGGCTCTGATTACACAGCGTGCAAACCACTTGTGTCTTGTAGTCAGCACATTGTCTGAAGAATTGCCACACCGGGGAATACCTTTGAGCTGCCTTTGGTGTGCTAGGTCTCTGGGTGCAGTGGGTAGTAGCAGGCCTACTGTCTAGGGGACGCTCGCTCCGCTTTTGCAACCTGCTTCCTCTTTTGCTGTGCTGGTGCCTCTGTGCGACCACCACCCTTCCTCCAAACTGCACACATCATTCGCATGAAACTCATTCCATGTGGGGTCTAGGACCTCATCATCCTCCTCCTCCACATCATCTTCCACCCACCCTTCACCACTGCCCTCCTTGTCAGTCTGCACACTGTGGAAAGCTGCAGCAGTTGGCACCTGTGGTTCATCATCATCAGAGACGTGCTGCGCTGGTGTTTCCATGTCCTCATCCTGCAACAGAAGTGGTTGGGCATCGGTGCACTCAATGTCTTCCACTTCTGGGGCAGCCCTATGTGGATGGCCCACGGAAAGCACACCTGGAGAGTCATCAAAAGCATAAGAGACTGTTGCATGACTTGGGGCTCAGACTGCTTGGCTGATTTACAAGGGGCTGAGGTGAAAGACAGATGGCCATGGGGTTCAGGTTCCAACTCTGATCTTTCATCAAGGGACCGGGTGGGAGACAATGTGAAGGAACTGGAGGCATTGTCAACCACCCAATCTACTATCGCCTGTACTTGGTCTGGCCTCACCATTCATTGAGCAGCATTCGGGCCTACCATATAACGTTGAAGGTTCTGTCAGCTACTCGCACCTGAAGAAGGTATTTCACTTGTGCGTGTAGCTGCCACAAATCGACCACATCCTCTCCTTGCAACAGGAACTTCACAAGTAGCATCAGCAGCACCATGACCACGTCCCTTATTTGACGCTCTCCTCATTCTGGACACAAATGTACTATGTAGCACTATTTATTAATACAAAAAAAAAGAATAATAAATTATTTTTTTTGGAAAACAACGTAGACACACTTTTTATTTTTGTACAAGAAATGCACCTCTCACACCAACAGCTGGAACCTCTCCCTACACCGGTATGATATGATTTTAGAACAATAATCTGTCCCTCACAGGAGCAGCAGGAACCTTTCCCTCTAATTTATCACGATGTATCATGTAAACACAGGTCTTACTCCTCTCGCAGTTTATTCCCTGCACCAGTACCACGACGACTACGATGAACACTTCAAGGACAACGTTCCTCTCCTACACCAGCTAAACACCGTCGATGTGCGTGTTCACTTTATGGAAGAAGTCCACGCTCATCGACTGTCTTGGAAGTTGCAATATACCATCCGGGCTTACGACGAGTTACTTACCACTCCGGTCTGGTTCATGTCCGCTATCATCTAACCCACCAACTGTTACGGAGGTCAAGG
>BLSH010366765.1:338332-354269 GCA_018402905.1 Glandirana rugosa
ACCCACCCACCAATAAATCACTGTTTTTAACAGATTTTCTAAAGCTAATCTGTCCTTCACAGCAGCAGCAGCAGCAGCATCCTCTCCCTACAATAGTTTGAGATGATTTTCTAAAGCTAATCTGTCCCTCACAGCAGCAGCAGCATCCTCTCCCTACACAAGTATGAGATGATTTTTTAAAGCTACTCTGTCCCTTACAGCAGCAGCAGCAGCATCCTCTCCTTACACTAATATGAGATGATGTGACATGCAGCACTACGTGACTCCATCTTATATAGAGGCTGGGTCACATGATGCACTGGCCAATCACAGCCATGCCATTAGTAGGCATGGCTGTGATGGCTTCTAAGGGCAAACGAGTGAAACGCTTGTTGATTGGCTGCCCTGCAGCTATTCAAAAGGCGCAAAAAAATACCCAAATCCGGACTTTTTCTCAAATGTCCGGTTTCGGGTTCAGGACACGGACACCCTAAAGTCCGGTACGAACCCAAACTTTACAGTTCGGGTTCACTCTACTCCACAGTTGATTTGTTCTCCTACTGAAATTGTTATCTATGGTTCTGGTGCTTGAATTTAGTATTGAAGAGTAAGAGCATTGTTGGCAACAGCTAATACGTTTTTCCCTTATTCTCATTTGTTTTGTAGCTTCTATTATCTTGTATTGTATTAATACCCATGCAAACTTCAATAAAAACATATTTAAAAAAAAGAATATTTTGAGGACCACAACAATGAGTTCAAGGTGTTGGCTTGGCCTCCAAATTCTCCAGATCTCAATCCAATCGAGCTTCTGGGGGGTTTACTGGAAAAAACAAGTCTCATCCATGGAGGCCCCACCTCGCAACTTACAGGAATTAAAGGATCTGCTATGGGTGGCTTGATGTCAGATACCACAGCATACCTTCAGAGGTCTAGTGCAGTCAATGCCTATACAGGTCAGGGCTGTTTTGGTGGTAATAGAGGGGCCTACTTAATAGTGGGTAGGTAGTCATAAAGTTATGGCTGGTCTGTGTATGTGCATTGCCCAGCCTTCCCCTGAATGCTATGTAAATGCTTACAAAACACATGATAATGCTGTCATCCTTTTGAAAGGTGGGTGACAACATTTTGAGTGCCATTGTCAAGTAAATGAAGTCTAAGTAAAGATGACACTGTATGGATCTCTAACTTATCTTACTAATTATAACCCTTATTATGTTGTATATTAATCAGTGCTAAAATAATGCTACAAAGTACATCATATTCTCATGACAATATGACATCCATTGCTAAATCTTAATTCAATTCCATGTGTAACAGTAAATGAAAGAAGTAATGTGAAAAAGGCTTTATGAAAAAAATAAATAACAACAATAGTACATATTTTTGAATGGCTGTTAAAATTAAACTTGTTACAGTATTTCTCCTTTCCTAATTAGATAAATTGTGTTTTTTTTTTTAATATAGGTATGCTTTCAATTACCATATACTGCATTTCAAAACATCATAATGCCAAGAGATGTTGCTTTTAGATCTCATCTAATTTTTTTTTCTATTACTATTTAAAGTATAAGGCAAATGCTTGAACTATATTTTGGCCTTGACACTATTAAATTTGATTATTTGCTTGTAGAAATAGGTGTATTTTTATCCTCCTAAAACTAGAGTTTAATAGTAGGATTACACATTAGACATGACAAGGACATCTCTAGTGTATGTCTTACAAATAAGGAAAGAAGCTTAATAGCAACCATTAGTTGATGTAGATGGTAATGCTGCTGACTTGGCTTCCTAGTAAAATATTTCTGTAAACCAAATTTATTGACATTTTAAGGTGATAGTGTAAAATGGAATAGAAGACCACCTAGCATAGTCTTAGTAACACTGTGATAGACAATTGCTAATTAAATGCATTCTGGCTTCAGTAGGAGATAAGAATTGACAAAATACTATACATCTGATACATTTATGGTTAAGTAA
This sequence comes from Glandirana rugosa, assembly GCA_018402905.1. Lineage (NCBI taxonomy): Eukaryota > Metazoa > Chordata > Amphibia > Anura > Ranidae > Glandirana > Glandirana rugosa. The sequence goes on from BLSH010366765.1 coordinate 340,292, forward strand.
ACCATTGGCTTTCACAACTCTGTGATACCCTTTGCCATTCTTGATCTCACAGGTTACACAGAATATACTGTACCTATCCAGTTAAAATATACTTCAGCACCAGTCTGACATGTCTACTTACAGTATCTGACAAAAGTGAGTACACCCCTAGCATTTTTGTAAATATTTTATTATATCTTTCATGTGACAACACTGAAGAAATTACATTTTGCTACAATGTAAAGTAGTGAGTGTACAGCTTGTATAACAGTGTAAATTTGTTGTCTCCTCAAAATAACTCAACACGCAGCCATTAATTTCTAAACTACTGGCACCAAAGTGAGTACACCCCTAAGTGAATATGTCCAAATTGGGCCCAATTAGCCTTTTTCCCTCCCAGGTGTCATGTAACTCGTTAGTGTTGCAAGGTCTCAAGTGTGAATGGGGAGCAGGTGTGTAAAATGTGGTGCTATCACTCTCACTCTCTCATACTGGTCACTGGAAGTTCAACATGACACCTCATTGCAAAGAATTCTCTAAGGATCTGAAAAAAAAAGAATTGTTGCTCTACCTAAAGATGGCCTAGGCTATAAGAAGATTGCCAAGACCCTGAAACTGAGCTTCAGTACAGTGACCAAGACCATACAGAGGTTTAACAGGACAGGTCCCACTCAGAACAGGCCTTGCCATGGTCAATCAAAGAAGTTGAATGCACATGCTCAGCATAATCTCCAGAGGTTGTCTTTGGGAAATAGATTTATGAGTGCTGCCAGCATTGCTGCAGAGGTTGAAGGGGTGGGGGGTCAGCCTGTCAGTGCTCAGACCATATGCCGCACACTGCATCAAATTGGTCTGCATGGCTGTCGTCCCAGAAGGAAGCCTCTTCTAAAGATAATGCACAGCAAAGCCCGCAAACAGTTTGCTGTAGACAAGCAGACTAAGGAAATAGATTACTGGAACCACATTCTATGGTCTGATGAGACCAAGATAAACTTGTTTGGTTCAGATGGTGCCAAGCGTGTGTGGCAGAAACCAGGTTTCATGAGTGCTGCTAGCACTCAGGAGCTACAGTTCATTGATCCATGAATGGCAACATGTACTGTGACATACTGAAGCAGAGCATGATCCCCTCCCTTCTGAGACTGGGCCGCAGGGCAGTATTCCAACATGATAATGACACCAAACACACCTTCAAGACCTTGCTAAAAAAGCTGAGGGTAAAGGTGCTGGACTGGCCAAGCATGTCTCCAGTCCTAAACGCTATTGAGCATCTGTGGGGCATCCTAAAATGGAAGGTGGAGGAGCGCAAGGTGTCTAACATCCGCCAGCTCTGTGATGTTGTCATGGGCCCAATTAGGACATTTTCACTTAGGGGTGTGTACTCACTTTTGTTGCCAGCAGTTTAGACATTAATGGCTGTGTATTGAGTTATTTTGAGGGGACAGCAAATTTACACTGTTATACAAGCTGTACACTCACCACTTTACATTGTAGCAAAGTGTTATTTCTTCAGTGTTGTCACACAAAAAGATATAATAAAATAGTTACAAAATGTGAGGGGTGTTCTCACTTTTGTGAGAAACTATATATATATATATATATATATATATATATATATAGTGTGTATTTTTGACAGAGGTAGTTGTAATAGCTGCTTGTAGCTAAGTGTAATTTCTTCAGCGTTGTCACATGAAAAGATATTATAAAATATTTACAAAAATGTGAGGGGTGCACTCACTTTTGTGAGATACTGTGTATTAACAAATGAATCAGATTCTTTGGAGAAATGCTAAATTATTGAAGTTTGAATGATTGTTTCCATCATAAAAAAAAAAAAAAATTTAAATTGTTATACTCTGATTCATCACACTATATGCAAATACTTGCCTTTATGTTCATGTCCTTTATGTAGAAATTGGGTTTACCTGTTTGAGAAGCATCAGTTCTTTCTGGAATAAGCCCCTGACATTGACGGGAGAAAATTCAAGCACAAGGAATTTTGTACATGAGATCTCTTTGCATTAATGGCACATGAACGTTTCCAGGTCTTCAACATCATTAGTCTAAAATGACAAACACCAGCTGTTTGCACGTTTCTCTTCCTCTCCTGAGGAAACATCATGAATAACATAATCTGGAAGAGATAATACACTTTTTTTTTTTTATCAAAGTTAACAATACTGTAATGTTCACAGACAAAGTACACTTAAATTTGCTAAATATGAAGCTTACTACAACAACTTCACTTATTGCCAAGTGTATAGCAGCTAGTTTAACTGCTATTTTTAATTTTAATTTTAATTCATGCCAAGTTGTATCATTCCTTGAATGCAAACATTTCTCAAAGAAGGAATATTATATACTTAAAAAGGTAGCACAGAGAAAGTCTAGCAAGAAGAAAGCAGATCCATGGACATTTACAGATTGCATTTTATAAAGGAGAACCGTTCCTACAGAAATATGTAAGTTGTCATGGCTCACCTTTCCTTTTGAAATCAGAAGCTGACTGATTTCCATGCTGATCCAGTGGCTTTAAGTCACTGACCTAGAAAAAATGTACCAATCAGGAGTCCTCACTTCAACAGATGCATGCTTGGTTGAGGTCAGTGATTATGAAAGTATGCAATTTTAGATGTTTCTATAAAGTAATAGTATTTACATTTTGGCAGCCAGCCAATTGCATGTGATCCTGTATGCTTCCTCTAGGAACATTATAAAAATTCCAGATGGAAGCCTTCTCATAATTTTTGATTTTTTTTATTTTGGTATAAAAGAAAAGACATGATGATCAAATTGGTAATCAAATTGATTTTATTGGTACATCTGATACCATTGCAGTACTACTTGCATTGCTGTATGTCACCCTTCTGCACAAAAAGCATTGGGAGTAGTCAAGTCTATGCATCTACATTACCTATTACAAGAAATACAGTCAGTGATGATTACAGTGTTTTCTAACCCATTTTTGCCTTTTGTGAGCAATCTTTTAACTGAATGAAATTTATTTTGCTAGAGAACTGGGCATGATTGACTTTGTTTTAAATTAATTGCATGTTTTCACCTTTTTTTCATTCTTTGTTACATTTGATGCTGCTGATCTCCTGCAGCCTGTTTGCAGCCACATCCTGTAAACTTGTACTTACTCAAGGATCATGTTTCCTGAATCCTGACAGTAGTGACCCATGATTGCTTAAAATGGATGCTCACTCCAAAAAAGTTCTTAGCAGGTTTGCAACAGTTCCCCCCAAAATCCAAAAAGCCAAGTTTGCTGGCAAGGTGATCCAAACTTCTTTATTGGTAGTATACCAGGTATAACAAGGAATAGATGTAGATGCGTTTCACACAGGTATGTGCTTGTTCACTACACGCGTGTAGTGAACAAGCACATACCTGTGTGAAACCTGTCTACATCTATTCCTTGTTATACCTGGTATACTGCCAATATAGAAGCTTGGATCAGCATTGCATCTCGTGTTGGTGTGCAGCCATTTTGTTTTCTATAAATTGGTGTATGGCGAAGGTGAGCCGGGGCTAGCACCCACCTTGATTTGCTATTACTCTCTGCCTGGAGCGGTGTTACCTCTTTTCTCTTGAACTTGGTGGCAATGTGGGTGGGCTCTGAGATTCTGAGCTGAGAGTGTGCTCACTATGTGCTACCCAAAACAAGTGCCACAACCCTACTGCTGCTAGCCCTACCCTGCATTTGCTAGCAAGAGCAGCAATTACAACTACCTCTGTCAAAAATACACACACACACATATATATATATATATATATATATATATATATATATATATATATATATATATATATGTATATATATGCAGTATCTCACAAAAGTGAGTACACCCCTCACATTTTGTAAATATTTTATTATATCTTTTTGTGTGACAACACTGAAGAAAAACACTTTGATACAATGCAAAGTAGTGAGTGTACAGCTTGTATAACTGTAAATTAGCTGTCCTCTCAAAATAACTCAACACACAGCCATTAATGTCTAAACTGCTGGCAACAAAAGTGAGTACACCCCTAAGTGAAAATGTCCAAATTGGGCCCAAAGTGTCAATATTTTGTCTAGCCACCATTATTTTCCAGCACTGCCTTAACCCTCTTGGGCATGGAGTTCACCAGAGCTTCACGGGTTGGAATTGGAGTCCTCTTCTACTCCTCCATGATGACTTCACAGAGCTGGTGGATGTTAGAGAACTTGCGCTCCTCCACCTTCCATTTAAGGATGCCCCATAGATGCTCAATAGGGTTTAGGTCTGGAGACATGCTTAGCCAGTCCATCACCTTTACCCTCATCTTTAGCAAGACAGTGGTCATCTTGGAGGTGGGCTTGAGGTCGTTATCATGTTGAAATACTGCTCTGCGGCCCAATCTCTGAAGGGAGGGGATCATGCTCTTCTTCAGTATGTTACAGTACATGTTGGAATTCATGGTTCCCTCAATGAACTGTAGCTCCCTAGTGCCGGCAGCACTCATGAAGCCCCAGACTATGACACTCCCACCAACATACTTGACTATAGGCAAGACAAACTTTTCTTTGTACTAGTCACCTGGTTGCCGCCACACCCACTTGACACCATCTGAACCAAATAAGTTTATATTGGTCTCATAAGTCCACAGGGCATGGTTCCAGTAATCCATATCCTTACTCTGCTTATCTTCAGCAAACTGTTTGCGGGCTTTCTTGTGCATCATCTTTAGAAGAGGCTTCTTTCTGGGACGACAGCCATGCAGACCAATTTGATGCAGTGTGTGGTCTGAGCACTGACAGGCTGACCCCCACCCCTTTAACCTCTGCAGCAATGCTGGCAGCACTCATACGTCTATTTCCCAAAAACAACCTCTGAATATGATGCTGAGCATGTGCACTCAACTTCTTTGGTCGACCATGGTGATGCCTGTTCTGAGTGGAACCTGTCCTGTTGAGCCACTGTATGGTCTTGGCCACTGTGGTGCAGCTCAGTTTCATGGTCTTGGCAATCTTCTTATAGCCTAGGCCATCTTAATGTAGAGTAACAATTCTTTTTTTAAGATTCTCAGAGAGTTCTTTGCCATGAGGTGCCATGTTGAACTTCCAGTTACCTGTATGAGCGAGTGAGAGTGATAACACCCAATTTAACACAACTGCTCCCCATTCACACCTGAGACCTTGTAACACTAATGAGTCACATGACACTGGCAGGGAAAATGGCTAACTGGGCCCAATTTGGACATTTTCTCTTAGGGGTGTTCTCACTTTTGTTTCCAGAGGTTTAGATATTAATGGCTGTGTGTTAAGTTATTTTGAGGGGGCAGCAAATTTACAGTTATACAAGTTGTACACTCACTACTTTACATTGTAATAAATTGTCATTTCTTCAGTGTTGTCTCATGAAAAGATAAAATAAAATATTTACAAAATGTGAGGGGTGTATTCACTTTTGTGAGATACTGTATACAATATGTATACAGTGCTTTGACAAAGTATCCATACTTCATAAGAAGAATGAGCAAACATTTCCGCTGCTTTTTGACTGCTAGTGGTGAACTTTTAACCCCACAAGAAGGAGTTAATTAGGAGTTAAAAGTGCCTGTGTTGCAGGGCTTCCGAATCGCTTTTTAGGCGCATCTGTAGAGCTGCCCATTCATTCCAATGGGCAGGGGTGGTTTGGGAGCACTGTATACATCGCTCCCAAACTGCCCCAAAGATGCTGCTTGCAGGACTTTTTCTAATGTCCCACAAGCGCACCGCCCTCAGCGCACTCAGGCTTTCACACTGGGGTGGCATGTGAGGTAGTTTTCACTCGCATTGCAGGCGCTATTTCTAGGGATAAAATGCCTGAAGACTGCCTACGGTTTGAAAGGAGTCTAAAAGTTTGGCTTTACTATACAGGCAGAACACACGGAACAGGTAGCTGAGTGACTGTCAAAGCTTTACAGTCTCTGTTGTGTTGATACCACACTTTTCATGAAAGAGAAGGTTTAAGGCACACCTAAATATAGCAAAATGCTAGAGTAATTGACAAGGACGTGAGCACCTGTATTGAAGTTCTTGAAGTTTTTTTTTTTAAAACATAAGCAGCCAATATGTAGTTCCATGATCAATAATAATGCATATTAGGCATATTAGTGTGCTGACCACTCGATAACCACTTGCCTACTCTGCACTTTCACCCCTTTCCTGCCCAGGAAAATTTTCCGATATCTGCGCTGTCACACTTTGAATGACAATAGCATGCAACACTGTATCCAAATTAAATTTTTATCATTTTTTTTACACAAATAGAGCTATTTTTTGTGGTATTTAATCACTGTTGGGTTTTTTATTTTTGCAAAAAAAGTAAAAAAAAAGACATAACATTTTGAAAGAAAAACGTTTCTGTCAGTAAATTTTGTAAATAAGTAATTTTTCTTCTTCACTGATGTGCACTGATGAGGCTGCACTGATGATCACTGATAGGCTGCACTGATGGGCACTGATAGGCTGCACTGATGGGCACTGATGACTCAGCACTTATGGGCACTGTTGAGGCAGCACTGAAGGACACTGATTAGGTGGCACAGATGAGAAGGCAATGATTTACTGCACTGATGGGCACTGATAGGTGGTGCTGATATGCAGCACTGATGAGCACTGATAGGTGGTACTAATGGGCACTGATAGGTGGCACTGCTGAGCAATGATAGGCAGCATGGATAGGCAGCACTGATGGCATGGATATGTGGCAATGGTGGGATCAATGGCACTTCCTTGTTTACATTGATTGGACACAGCCAATCACATGGGTAAGGAGCCGCATTGTTCGGCTCTTTACTGAGATCAGGGTCACGCTGTGTCCTAGGAACACAGAGTGTCCACAATCACTGAGCTGTGGCGGTTCTGGGGCACCGTCATATGATGTAGTCCCAGAATGAGAGCACAACCTGCCCGCCATCATTTTACTATACAGTGGATGGGAAGTGGTTAATTATGTATATTAGATACAGTATATTGAAAAATCAGCATTCTAAAGGAAGTGTTCTGAACGCAAAACCATGGGGTTAATTTACTATAACAGGAGAGTGCAAAATCTGGTGCAGCTGTGCATGGTAGCCAGTCAGCTTCAAGGTTTTTTTTTTGTCCAAACTTAATTAAACAAGCTGAAGTTCAAAGCTGATTGGCTATCATGCACAGCTGCACCAGATTCTGCACGCTCCAGTTTTAGTAAATCAACCCCAATGGATTCTTGGCTCAAAGTGGTTTTTATTTAACATTTTTTAACTTATAATTCTTATAAAATAATACATTTATGAACAAGTTACATACAGTGTCAAAAGATAAGTATCAAAATATGTACTATGAGTATGGAGGTGCGTGGATAACCACCAAGCAGCATGGACTTCTGATTCCTCAGCTCCTGCATGGACCGTAGACAGGCAGCAGCAATACCGGTCTCCAAATCAGCTTTTTGGGCCACAAAGACACCCACAGACCGGACACAACCTGCAGCATGTCCCGCAAACTAAAAGAATACCGTCAGCCTAAAAAACATACAGAATTCTTCATTCAAGCACCAGGAGGAAGAATCCATGATGGCGCCTGCGGCCTAGTACAAGAAATGGGAGATTCCTACACAGACCTACCTGATGATGGTAATCCAGAAATATACACACAGGATGACCCATCTGGCTCCACAACATCATCCCTACCTTTATCTGCCAGCAACAGCCCAGCTAAATCACAGATGCGACTGGATCCTGACAGCCAAGGACATGAGGTGAGCCCTCCATCAGTTTTTAATAACTCCAATAGCTACACACCCATCTCCTATAGCAACATTTCCCACTTCCAACCAACCGTTGCTCGACAACACTATGAAGGAGATGCTTATGTCCCTACATAGTACAATCCATAGGGACATCTCATCCACCGATTTGCATCAGAAATGCAATCAATGGGCCAGAAAGTGCTCCATATCGAACACAAAATTGGAGAAATGGCACTAACCATGAACAACTTGGTTGGTGCACACGATCATACACATGAGGGACAGCAATGGATGAGGGCCAAAATAGCGGACCTCGAGGACAGGTCACATAGTAATAATGTTAAGAAAAGGGGGATCATTGAAACTATATTACCACCAGACATCAACACATATGCTTGGAAAATTATATTTTCCTTACTTCCTGACCTAGCTCCTGTGGAACCCATTATTGACCGTATTCACCGTCTCCCTAAACCACCTCACCTTCCATCTGAGGTCCCACGGGACATCTTAATGAGGATCCATTTTTATCATACGAAGGATCTCCTTCTAGCCAGGGCTAGACATCTTGGTCTGCTCCCTCCACTGTATGCCAAATTACAACTGTTTGCAGATGTGTCGCAATATACCTGCCAACAAAGACGAGTACCATCACCAAACCACTCAGCAATCACAAAATCCCCTATCAATGGGGCTTTCCCACTAAGCTGATGGTCACTAAAAATGGGGTGAAGCACAGCATCCATAAAGTGGAAGAAGGCCTCAAACTACTTCACACATGGGGCTTCATTCCAGACAACACTGCACCTACAAAACGAAACTCCAAAACAAATGACAACTCCTCCACCAAGAACCGCAGTACCAATCCCAGTAAATCTACATCAGGTTAGTGTTATCAATATTCAATATACTAACTATTTAACTCAGTCCAATGCCTGCTTGTCGCTCTAGTTTCACAAACTTTACCCTCCAAACGAAATCAGCAGCCTGCAAGAATCATCTGCTGATTCCTGTTATTTGTCACTTGGCAGTCATTTTCTTTACTGCAAGTTACTACCTTTCAAAAAGTGACAACACATACTGTTTTGTTTTTTTTACTAAAGAAACATTTCATCTAAAGCTTTTCTCTCACCCCCTTTTCACCAACTTCCTTCCTGAGAGCATAAGAACATTTCTTACATCGCAGCTGTACACAAGCACCTCTCTAGTGACACCTACAGTCCAAGGTCAGTCAAGACAGAGTTCTACTGAACAGACAACTGCTACTACAGAACTGTAAGTAACCTTTCAATCAGCAAATCATCTGTACTAACACTCCAAAATGCCTAAATTCCTTTCACTTAATGCTAAAGGGCTATCAATGTGGCGCACAGCCCAAAAAACACATGCACCTAACTATAGACAAATTAAACTCCTGAATAAACTAATGAAGAAAATACACAAATTTAAACAAGGTCATCTCATTATCTGTGGGGATTTTAACATCATACCCAATTCTTCAATAGACACCTCACATTACCCTGGAAGGAGAACCTCCCCAATGGGATCCTTTATAAGGAGCAATGACTTATTTGATGTGTGGGGATGTCGCCACCTCACTGAACGTGATTATTCTTTTTTTCTCACACCGCCACAACTCATACACTAGGATAGACTATTCCCCAGAACATTCTACCTTTATATGAGATCAACTAGAATAATTCTTTAATCTAAACAAAGGAACCGTTTCCAACAACACCATTCTTTGGAACGTGCACAAAGCGTTTATTAGAGGAGTTATTATTCAAATATCCTCCCAGGGAGAAGAGGAGGAGATCACAGCGTCTAGACACACTTGTATCCAACATAAAAAACATAAAAACTCCAAAACCAAACTAACTCTGCATCTGAGTTAAAAGCACAACTAGACAAGAACTAAGGTCACTACTGTTAGGGTCATTTGAGAAAGCCCAGAAAAAATTCAAAGCCAGACATTACTCAGCAGGCAATAAGACAGGGAAAGCTATGGCCCTCAGAATTAAAGGACACCACACTAAAATAAAAATTGCACACCTATACCACCCCACCTCAAAAGAAAAACGTATTGAACCACAAGCCATAGCAGATGCATTCGGGCACTATTACAACACACTTTACAACTTAAAGGAAGATCCCACAACCACACAACCATCACCAGAGTATATATCATCCTTTCTACAAAAAATCAAGCTACCTACACTATCACACAGTCAAATTGAATCATTAAATGCTCCATTTTCACCTACAGAAATATTGGAGGCTATTACATCCATACCATCAAACAAATCACTGGGGCCTGATGGACTAACAGGGGAGTACTATAAACAGTCTAAAACAATTCTAGCACCCTATCTATCCCAGGTGTGCAATGACGCTGCCTCCTCCTCTTCTCTCCCACATGAAATGGTAAAGGCTTTAATAATAACGTTACCGATGCCAGGCAAGAAACCAACCATTCCGCAAAATTTCAGACCCGTTTTTCTTCTAAATGTAAATATCAAGATATATGCCAAACTACTAGCCTCTAGATTAATTGACATCATGCCCACACTGATCAACAAAGATCAATCAGGATTTACCAGGGGTAGACATCCATTTGATGCCACCCGCAATATTATCCACATCGCTGAGTCCACATGAACGCCTTCTCTGCTCCTCTCCCTGGATGCAAAGAAGGTGTTTGACAGGGTTCACTGGGAGTATCTTAAAGCAATGTTTCATAAATTGGGTTTTCAAGGCCACATACTACAGTTGTGCTGATAAGTTTACATACCCTGGCAGAATTTATGATTTCTTGGCCATTTTTCAGAGAATATGAATGAGAACACAAAAACTTTTCTTTCACTCATGGTTAGTGTTTGGCTGAAGCCATTTATTATCAATTAACTGTGTTTACTCTTTTTAAATCATAATGACAACAGAAACTACCCAAATGACCTTGATCAAAAGTTTACATACAGCAGTTCTTAATACCATGTATTGCCCCCCTTAACATCAATGACAGCTTGAAGTCTTTAGAGGTATTTGTGGATAAGGCTCTTTATCGTCTCGGATGGTAAAGCTGCCCATTCCTCTTGGCAAAAAGCCTCCAGTTCCTGGAAATTCTTGGGCTGTCTTGCATGAACTGCACGTTTGAGATCTCCCCAGAGTGGCTCAATGATATTGAGGTCAGGAGACTGAGATGGCCACTCCAGAACCTTCACTTTATTCTGCTTACCCAATGACAGGTCAACTTGGCCTTGTGTTTTGGATCATTGTCATGTTAGAATGTCCAAGTACGTCCCATGCACAGCTTCCTGGCTGATGAATGCAAATGTTCCTCCAGTATTTTTTGATAACATACTGCATTCATCTTTCCATGAATTTTGACCAAATTTCCTGTCTGTTTGTAGCTCACAAATTCCCAAAGCATCAGCAATCCATCTCCGTGTTTCACAAGCCTTGTTGACTCCTCTCCAAATGTAATTTTTATGGTTGTGGCCAAAAAGCTAAATTTTGGTCTCATCACTCCAAATGACTTTGTGCCAGAAGGTTTGAGGCTTGTCTTTGTGCTGTTTGGTGTATTGTAAGCGGTATAATTTTTGGCATTTGCCTAGTAATGGCTTTCTTCTGGTGACTCAACCATGCAGCCCATCCTGTCTCCTTATTGTGCATCTTGAAACAGCCACACCACATGTTTTCAGAGAGTCCTATATTTCACGTGAAGTTATTTGTGGGTTTTTCTTTGCATCCCGAACAATTTTCCTGGCAGTTGTGGCTGAAATATTAATTGGTCTACCTGACCGTGGTTTGGTTTCAACAGAACCCCTCATTTTCCACTTCTTGATTAGAGTTTAAACACTGCTGATTGGCATTCTCAATTCCTTGGATATCTTTTTATATCTCTTTCCTGTTTTATACAGTTCAACTACCCTTTTCCGCAAATCCTTTGACAATTATTTTGCTTTCCCCATGACTCAGAATCCAGAAACACCAGTGCAGCACTGGATGAAAGATGCAAGGGTCTGTCAGGAGTCCATAAACTCATTGACCTTTTATACACACACACTAATTACAAGCAAACAGATCACAAGTGAGGATGGTTACCTTCAATAGCCATTCAACCCCCTTTGTGTCAACTTATATGCACGTTATCAGGCCAAAATCACCAGGGTATGTAAACTTTTGATCAGGGTCATTTGCATAGTTTCTGTTGTTATTATGATTTAAAAAGAGTAAACACAGTTGATTGATAATAAATGGCTTCGGCCAAACACTAATCATGAGTGAAAGAAATGTTGTTTGGGTTTTCATTCATATTCCCTGAAAAATGGCCAAGAAATCATAAATTCTGCCAGGGTATGCAAACTTATGAGCACAACTGTATCTGTTAATATGGCATTATATTCTATTCCATCGGTCCATGTCTACATATCAGAAATGCTATCTAAACCTTTTTAAATTACTAATGGAACCTGCCAAGGCTGTCCTCTATCCCCACTCATTTTCAGTCTCATTATGGAACATCTGGCCGAACATATCAGATCACATAAAAACATCACAGGGCGAAAAATTGCAATCATTGAACATAAAATAAATCTATTTGCAGACGACATGATTATGATGATTACCAACCCCATTTCTTCCCTGGCTTTGGTTCAAAAGGTGTTACAAAGATTTAGCTCCATTTCATATTACAAGGTAAATGATACCAAATCCTATATTCTAGATCTGGGATTAGACGCAACAACTAGTAAACTACTTTGCCACAAATACTCATATTCATGGGCTGAATCCGGAATCTCATACTTAGGGATTATTCTCACTAAAACTACAAAGGGTCTTTTTGAGAGCAACTACACAAATGTAAAACAAATGTTTATAAATGAAACAGCCAAACTCTCCAAATTTGAACTCTTCTGGTCAGGTCACCTAGCTGCGTTCAAGATGTTAATACTCCCTAGAAATTTATATACATTTCATACGATGCCTATACCACTCCCAATAACATATATCAAATCCCTACAATCCATAATTCACAGATACGTTTGGCAAGGTAAAAAGCCAAGATGTGGTCACTATAGACTCATTAAACACAGAACCTAGCTTCTATTTTATCTCAACTGAAAGACTGGTTCAATAGTACGCCTGATACATTATGGGGGAACATTAAGAACTATATGACACCGGGCAAAGACTTACAACAATGGCTATTCAGTTCGGTCATTGATGCCCCACACTTTAAACTCTATTCATCAACAGTCCAGGCTACACTTAAAGCATGGAAAACTTTACATTACACCGAATGGCTTCACCTTCTACCAAGCCACTTCAAATTCCTATCAAAACGCTCTACTTACTATCCCCTGATTTGACCATACCCTACTGAATAGAAGAGCATGCACAATACACCTCTGAACTCAGCACCATGATCCTGCACAACACCTTTGCTCAATCCCAAACAACATACCAAATACCAAACAAAGACTTCCTTAGTTACCACAGAGTCCAGCACTGTCTCTTCTTTTACCCTTATCTAGAAGGCAAACTACCCTATGGAATATGGGCTTACTACTTTCCTAACAACACAACTTCTAAGGAGACCTCCTTAATATACACTGCTTTACAAGAAAAGAAAATATTTAGCAATTCTAAACCCTTTACAGAATGGGAGGAGGATATTCAATTGCAATTTACAGACCATAAATGGCAAAAAGCCCAAACCACTATCTACACATCCACTAGCTGTACAGCCCTTTGTGAAATGACTCATAAAATATCACTAAGATGGTACTTGACCCCACAGAGATTAGCCAAGCTCTACCCAAACACTTCACCTCTCTGCTGGAGGAGCTGCAACCATACAGGCTCCTTGATTCACATTCTCTGGTCGTGCCCACATTTGAAAAATCTATTGAATAACATAGAAACTATTCTACAAGACATATGTCACCTGTCCTTTGTACTAACTCCATATCTGGCCATTCTAAACCTAAGCATTGACACAGTACCGTCACCTTCCGAACATTAGTTACATACACACTACTGGCAACCAAATTACTCATAGTCAGAAACTAGAAAACAGATAACATCCCAACTACCACAGAAGTAGTGGCTCTGGTACAAACACACTACATGTATGAATCAATAATGCACCAAAGTCCGAACAATCATTACAAATGTCAATATAATAATTACTTAAAGTGAAAAACAATCAAAAACCCAGATGCAATTGTAAGTCTATCTACAATACAACGCTCTCT
>BLSH010366765.1:361312-376785 GCA_018402905.1 Glandirana rugosa
TAAAGGTTTTAGTGGAGCCATTTATATGGACGACTTCGACCGGATCGGTAGGATTTGGATCCGTATCTATTATATGGTTGAGAGAAGCACAAAGGGGGTACATACAACAAACAAAGCAGTGGGGAGGGGGGGGGGCACATCATAAATAATACATTAATCACTTAATCACATAACAGTGAACGGTTTATCAATAGAGAAGAAATCAAAATTCACTTCGGCTCATCAATGGGGAAAAAGGGTGGACCAGGTCGCCCATTTTGCGTCGAATTGTGATCTTTTGAGATCATTGGTTGCAAGCATTCGTTCGAATGCATAATTCTGCTTGGTCAAAAGTAGCACTTCAGCAATAGAAGGAGAGTGTGGTGCTTTCCATAGTCTAGCAATGACCGTTCTAGCTGCCAACAATAAGTAAGTGACCATAGGTCTAAAGAGAGTTGGTATATTATCTATGCCTAGGTTTAGGATGGCTAGGCCAGCTTCAGCAGGTATATTTACCGAGGTGATTTTGGAAATAACTTTAAAAACTTCTGTCCAGAAATTGTTCAGTATGGGGCATTCCCAAAAGATGTGTATGAGGCTTCCCACTTTGCCGCAATTACGCCAGCACAAGGGGGAACTGTCTGGGGCAAAGGCAAATATTCTGGCCGGTGTGTAGTACCAGCGCATGGAAATTTTTAACATTAGTTCCCAGTGGGCCGTGCAGTGGGAGGACCTTTGGATAGAAAGGATGGCACTTTGCCAGTCTCTTGGTGAGTAAGTCTTGTTTAAGTCTTTTTCCCATTTGATTATATGGGTTTGTTTTGTAAAGGTAAGTTTATCTTGAAATAGATTGTAAAAGAGGGAAATGCCAGATTGGTTAGAGTTTGGAGAGATAAAGAATTCCCATGCTTTATGGGGAACTTGAAGAGGAGGGATAGGGTGTTTTAAGAGGAAACGCTGGATGCGTATAAGATCGAATCTGACGTTAGGGTGAAAGTCATACTCCTTCTGAAGAGTATCCCATGGCTTGAGCAATGAGCCGTTGAAGAGTTTCTGTATGTTGTCTAAACCCTTGGCTTCAAATTGGTGTGTGTGTAGATGGGGAATAGCAGATTTGAGCACTTGTATACTCATGGGCGGAGTTAGAATTTGGCTAGTGTCTCTTTGGGATTTGAGTAGGTGCCTCCATGCTTTAATGAAGTCTGCTATGGTATAGGGAAGTTTAGATAGGTTCCAAGGTAACCAGGCATCTCTTGTGAGGAGGGATACCAGGTCGTATGTTGGGGAGAGATCTCTCTCTATATCTACCCAGATAGGAGGGTCCTCTCTTCTAAACCATTGTTTAAGTTGGGTTAGTTTGGTTGCCCAATAGTAGTCTTTTATTTGAATACTACCCATTCCCCCAACTTTTTTGTGTTTGAGTAATGCCCGCATTGGGCAGCGCATTTTTTTTTGTTCCAGATTAGAGAAGAAAGCAAAGAGGACAGTGTAGCTAGGTAGTGGTGATGAATGGAGAGGGGAAGTGTTCTAAATGTATAAAGAATTTGGGGAAGGATTACCATTTTGAGGATTGCAGATCTCCCAGTCCAGGAAAGGTCACAGTTTTGTAGGTGATGGAGTTGAGGTTTTATCTTTTCTATGAGGGCTTTTAAATTGATGTCAATTAGGGATGGGAGTGAGGGTGTTAATGTTATACCCAGATATGGGATGGAAGAGTTTGTCCATTTGTAGGGTAATTCATTCTGCATTTGGAGTTTTAGAAGAGGGGGTATGTGTATTTCTAAGATGAGGGATTTATCAAAGTTGACCTTATAATATGATGTGCGGGAGAAGTCAAGGAGGATTTGATGTACTCTTGGGAGGGAGGACTGTGGGTTAGTGAGGAATAAGATGATGTCGTCCGCAAATAAATTGATGGAATGTTTTGTGGGGCCAACCGTGAGTCCATCAACAAGGGAATCTGAACGGATTTTAGCTGCTAGTGGCTCGATGAGAAGGTCAAAGATAGTGGGTGAAAGAGGACATCCCTGACGGGTACCGTTGGATATTGGGAAAGGTTTAGAGAGGAAACCTGAGGCAAAGACTTGGGCAGAGGGTTTGGAGTATGGAGCTAAGACTGTTTGCAAAATGGGGCCCTGAAGCCCATACTTCGTGAGCACCTGTGTCATGTATTTCCAATGAACCCTGTCGAACGCCTTCTCTGCATCTATGGATAAGAGGAGAGAAGGCGTTCGATCAGAGCCGAGTCGGTGAATAACGTTGAGGACACGTCTAGTAGCGTCTGAAGGTTGCCTCCCCCTTACGAATCCCATCTGGTCTCTGCTAACCATTTTGGGAAGAAAGTTAGCTAGTCTATGTGCTAGAAGCTTGGCAAAGATTTTAATATCTGTGTTGAGGAGAGATATGGGCCTAAAGTTAGCTGGGGTCGTGGGGTCCTTACCTGGTTTAGGAATGGTAACAACATAGGCTTTAAGCATCTCCTTAGGAAATTCAGAGAGTGAGGTTGCCTGATTAAAAGTTTGGAGGAGATAAGGGGATAAAATGTCACTAAAGATTTTGTAGTAGTCATTGGTCAGTCCATCTGGACCAGGGGATTTGCCAGTAGGAAGAGAAGCCACAACTCTTTTTATCTCTTGGATGCTATAGGGGGCATTCAGAGTTTTTAATTGGTGTCTGGAAAGAGAAGGCAAATCGACATCTTTCAGGAAGGAGAGAATATCCGAGGCAGTGGGTTGTGGAGTAAATTTGTTGTCTCTAAGATTATAGAGGGAGCTATAGAAATCTGCAAATTGATTCGCTGTATCTTGGGGATTTAGAATTTTTTGTTTCGAAATGGGGTGTATCAGGTGAGAAATTTTTGTTTTGGAATGGGCAGATTTAACTCTGAGTGCAAGAACTTTTCCAGCTCTGTTAGCCGATGAGTAAAAGGACAATTTTAGGCGTCTAAGGTAGCCTTCATATTGATGAGAGAGAAGATTTTTCAATTCCTCCCTGAGTTCTCTTATCTTTTCAGTTGTCTTGGGGTTTGTCTGTTGTTTGTTACATTGTTCTAGGCTATGAATATCTGTTGTTAGTTGTTTTACTCTAGAGTTGTGACTTCTCTTAACCCTAGCACCTTGTTGAAATAGAACCCCTCTAATGACAGCTTTATGGGCTTGCCATAAAGTGAAGAGGTCATCTACTGAACCTGCATTGGAGTCAAAGAAGGAGGACAATTGCTGGGCTATAATAGGCGATATTTGGGGATTCTGGAGGAGAGATGTGTTGCATCTCCAGATGGGAGTCGCAAGGGGGAGGGGCACCCTCTGCAATATTTAAAGAAACCGCTGCGTGGTCTGACCACAATATATCATGTATTGTAGAGTTAAGTATTTTCTGGAGTAACCACTGATCCGTGAGGAACATATCGATCTTCGAATAGGTGTGGTGTCTAGGAGAGAAATAGGAATAGTCCCTTTTGTTCGAATGTTGGCATCTCCAGACGTCGTATAATTGTTCGTTGCTAAGTATAGAGGATATTTGGGGTTTATGAGCTAGGGTAGTGGAGGTAGTGTCCAAATGGGGTTCGGAGGTGGCGTTGAAGTCTCCACAGATGAGGAGGTTGCCTTCCTTTAGAGGTGAGATTTTTTTGATGACCCGTTTTAAAAAGGGAATTTGCTTTCTGTTTGGGCTGGAAATTGTAGCCACAGTATAGGGGTGAGAGTTTATTTTGCAGACCAAAATGATGAAGCGCCCATCCGGATCAATGAGGGAGTTTTTGAGTTGGAAGGTCACAGAGTCTCGAATGGAAATCATTACTCCTCTCTGTTTTTGGTGAGCACAGTAGAGAAAAATGTGTAGGTAGTTCCTGTTGGAAACCTTAGGAGTCTGGTCAGATTTAAAATGAGTCTCTTGGATGCAGAGGATGTCCGCCTGGAGTGCTAAGGCCTGTTTCCACATGGAGTGGCGTTTTGCTGGGTGATTTAGACCCTTGACATTAAGAGAGACAAATTTAAGAGGTGTAGTTGGTTAGTGATATGCAGATCAGGGGTGAGGAAGTCTTTACTTCAGGGGTAGCATTCAGGAAGGCTTCGCAGGCCATGCAAAAGAGAAGACTGGAGTGCTCCTCCGTGTTGAGAGAAATGAGCAGGAGTTGGTGGGAGTTTCCGAGACTGGTAGATGAAGAAGATGTACCATAAGGGAAGGAAGGGAAAGACATAAGGGAGAACCGCATAACAAATAAGCAAACAACTGGGCTCAAGTTAGAGCAATGTAGGATGAGGTGGTCGCATCGTATCATGCGATATGCTTGGAGGGGAGGGATAATCATGACCATGGTTATCCGTTGCCAGGAGAAGTTGATGGTTTTAGTTGAGGGTCAGTGGGACTTTTGAGTGGAGCCTTGGTGTTCTTGAATGGTTTCTTGCGTGATACCAGTTGCCAATCCTGGGAAGTGGAAACAGAGGCAGGTTGTGGTGGGTTGGTAGGAGGAGTATCAGGAAGTATACCCCATTGTCGAAGTAAAGTCAGCCCTTCTTCCAGCGTCGTAATGGTGTTGGTGGTACTGTTGTGCGAGATCACTAGATGTGCTGGATGTTTCCATTTATGGATGATTTGGTGGTTGCGTAAGGCTTTGGTTATAGTAGCCAGATTGCGCCTTTGTTGTAGGGTATGTCTAGAGAGGTCCGGCAGTATGAGTATTTGGGCCAACTGAGGTGGAAGGCTACTCGGTTTGTGGGAGGCAGTAAGAATCAGCTCCTTGGCTTTATAGAAGTGTAGTCTGAGGACCACATCTCTGGGAGCGTCTTCTGATATAAAGGAGGGTTTGGGGACCCTATGGATCCTGTCGATGGTGATCTCCAGCGGGATCAAGGAGGGAACCAGGGCTGAGAAGAGGTCTTGAGCGTGTTGGAGGAGTTGAGAGGGTTGTATCTCCTCTGGAATACCTCTTAGTTTCATGTTGTTCCTCCTGGCCCTGTCCTCTAAATCAGCCATTTTGTTTTTAATACAGGCAATGTCATCAGCTTGGGCATTATAGGCATCCACCAGTGTGTTATGAGCCGCTGCCTGGTCTCCCATATATGTTTCCACATAATCAATCCTATTACCCAGGTCGTTGATGTCCGCTTGGCACTTGTGTAGGGAGGATAGGATGTCTTTTTGAATGGAGGACTTAAGAGAGGTCAACATGTCTTTTAAGAGGACATCTGACCCGGGCTGCCCTGAGGTGGGAAAGTTAGTGAAGGGATCTGGTGAGGCGCTGCGTGTTTCCCTTTGCTGCGGCCTAGCCGCACTCACCTCCATGTGGTAGGCATCTGTTCGTTCCTCTGGAGAAATAGTTCTTTGTCTCGATTTCGCTGGGCTCCGGGTGGTTGGGGTAGAGGCAGCTGAAGAGTGGTTGCTATTTGGGAGTGAAGCGGCCAATGCTAATCTTCGTTGCTATGCCTCCGACATTATTCCCGCACCGATCGTTCGTTGCAAGTTCGTAGGTTCCGTCCGAGCGCCATTTTGAGCGTGTTGTCCGGTCTGAGGGGGAAAGAAGTTTTTCAGCCTGCTCGGCTGGGATTTTGATTCCTTCCCATGTTTAGGTCCTGGGGTGATTAGGAGTCTTTTCACCCTAACAGAGCTGGAAGGCAATTAGTATAAGTGCCGCTATTCTTGAGTTTTCCTGGCTGTGTGGCGGAGCTCCGATATTAGGCAGCCATCTCGGAGTCCGCTGGCCACGCCCCCTCATGTTCTTTTAATTTATACATGTAATCCACTGTATGTCTGTCATTTTTTGTTTATTCTGTAATAAATTGTGTCTATTTTTACATATTTTTGTTGGATGTACTGCCTTGAAAGTCCCGCTACCTGTGTGACATGGTTGGAGTTACCTCTACCCGCATAAACTTTAGACACTTTCCTCATCTGTACATGGCAAATGGCCCTAAAAAAGCCTGCGGGACATTCATTGCCATCCGAGACTCAGTTAAGTTCAGCCACGTTCACTCAGTCCTTGACCCGCAAGGAAGGTATGTGATACTTGTTTGTGAGCTGAATGGCTCAATCTTCACCTTAGTGAACTTATACGCACCTAATGTGAAGCAACGCAAGTTCCTTGCCCCTTTATTGGCAACTATTAAAGACATTCTACAGGGCACGTTAATCATCGGAGGAGACTTCAATACGATTCTCCAACCTACCATGGATTCCACCACAACAGACAGGAGACCCATACATTCCATTGTTTCTCTTCTCCACAAATATGAACTATATGATGTATGGCGCTGCTGCCATGGGTCTGAAAGGGACTACACTTTTCTATCCACTGCTCATGCTTCATATTCCCGCATAGACTATTTTTTGCTGACTAAACATGCTTTGCAAAATGTTCTAAGGGCTGATATTGGAACCATTTCTTGGTCAGACCACGCGCCTATCATGGTGGAGATCGATGACTCACTTCGTCACACACCTCCACCACTGTGGAGACTAAACTCCACGCTACTGGCTCACAAGAAATGGTCTCAAATAATCCTGCAAGAACATAAGGGTTTCTTCTTGAACAATGATTCTCCAGATGTGAGTAGATGTACTCTTAGGAGTGCATATAAGGCTTATATGAGGGGAGTGTTGATTAAACTGTCATCCACTGTCAGGAGGCAGAGGAGGAGGCAAATAAATGAGACCTTGCAATCCATTTCCTTAAAAGAAAAAATTAACAAAGATAACCCATCCCCACACCTTACCCAGGACATACTACTAGAATGCAACAAACTGCGCTCACTACTCCTATACAGATTTGAAACCCATTTTAAATACCTCAGGGCCAGCAGCTACAGCCTTCACAACAAGGCGGGAGCGTGGCTAGCCAAAAGGGTCAAACAGCAACAAATTAAACAAAAAATATATACCCTTACGCACCCTCGCTCCAATAAAACCTTACTGAACCCTTTAGGATGTAGCTGATGGCTTTGCAGACTATTATCAGACCCTTTATGACCTTGAGAAGGATAGCTCCACACCACAACCCTCGACTGAAACTATTAATGCCTTTTTGTCCCCAGTTAAGCTTCCATGCCTGAATCTCATGCAGCTTCAGGAAATCTCTATGCCCTTTACCCCCATGGAAATTGAAGCCACTATAAAAACCCTGCCCAACCAAAAATCTCCAGGGGAGGATGGGTTCACCAATGAGTATTTTAAATTCCTGGCATCAGAACTTCCCCCGCCTTTGTGAGGTCTTTGATGTTGCTGCCTCCTCTGGTTCCTTCCCACAGGAAATGTTGAGAGCCCTGATTGTTACTATACCCAAACCCAACAAGGACCCCCCTAGCCCCGCCAATCACAGGCCTATATCCCTACTCAATACGGATATAAAACTCTTTGCTAAACTCCTTGCCCTCAGACTCCAAAAGATTTTACCCACGATCATACACCCTGACCAAGTCAGATTCATCCCGGGATGACAGGCCCCTGATGGAACTCGACAATTAATAAACATCATCTCCCGGGTGGGGCTCTCTCTGACGCCTTCTCTGCTCCTCTCGTTGGTCGCGCAGAAGGCGTTTCATAGGGTCCACTGAGGATACCTAAAGCAAGTCCTTGAAAAGTTCGGAATATCAGGATGGATTCAAACAGCTATTTTATCCTTGTATTCTACCCCATCGGCCAAAGTACTTGTATCCGGCCTTTTCTCCAAACAAATTAAAATAACAAACGGTACTAGGCAAGGGTGCTAGAGGCATGTCATTAGATTTATTGTTTTCGAATACCTGTGGCCCCGATGTCCCAGATTTGGCTGACTAATTGATAGCATAAGCCTTCGTATTCTATCTACTTGTTTGTTACTTATTGGTATTACCCCTAGGCCTATTTGGTCCAATTTGGGGTTCAAGGCCCGGGAGAGGGCTTTGGAGTCACATGGGGGACTCCTCGACCACAGCTTGTCCCCATTGGGGTGGTTAGGGAGCTCCCCCCTGACCCCAGATCCTAAATATAATTTTTTGCTTTGCGAGGATTATATTTCTATTATTATCATAATTCTTTTTTTTCTTTTTGAATAACTATTTCATCAGCCATACCAGGTACTCAAAATATTAAATCACCGGTAGTTGTTTTTCATCGACCGTGCCTGGTCGAGTTTTATACTTTGTTCCTTATGGTTTATGTTTGTTGCTTCTTGATCTGTAAAAGCAATAAACACATTGAAACATAAAAACTGTAACAATTAATTATGCTTCACTTTACTATGGACTGAAAAATGTATAATTTGCTACCGTGGGCCACTGTACTTTATATAAACATGAATCAATTTCTTTATTTCTATATGAAAGATAAAACAACATATTAATATGAATGTATCAATTAGGCTTTGTTTTACTTTCAGTAATTATGGTGAAAGGGAAGAGCTTCCCACTGAACAGCATCAAAGGAAGGGCTCACTTTATGGATAGGTCTACATTTAAATATACTATATATATTCATCTCATTTAAGGTCATTTACACATTATCAATTATCATTTATTTGATGAACATTAACCCTGTTTCAAGCCAAATTAGTGGAAATTCAATCAGAATTTACCCAGTGAAAATTACATTCTCTGACATTCAGCAACATCTGTCTATCAATAGGAAAAAAGTCTTATCAAATCAGCTATACAATACTCCTACAGTGTCACACACTGCATTATCCACTGGGAGCTATCCCAAAAGGAATAATTTCATTGGTACTTAACCCTGTATCACCTAGATAAATTCTCCCCTCAAAACTCCCCTTTTTGTTGGAGAGGTTGTGGTCACACCAGCACCCACCTTCATATACTCTGGTCATGTAAGGTTTTAATAAGCTTTTGGAACAAAGTATTTCAGCTCATCTCGCAGATAACTGGGTAAACCGTACTTTACCAAGGAATTGAATGTTTCCCCATAGAATTTCACACAATAATTGTTATTGTACTTTTGGTTGTAAAGTCTCTCCTGACCAACCTTTGGAGATCAGACCAAGCCCCTAATGTATCAGACCTAGTTGATCATATAAACCTGATATTTGAGTATGAACGAAATTTGGCTCTTAGATCCAATTCTTACTGTAAATTCACCAAAGCATAGAATCCTTGGCTCCGACTGTATCCCTCCTGATATGATATTATAGGTTAATCTTTAATGCCTATTTGACTGTTTTGCAATTATATCCTGAAATGTTGTAATCTATACCTGCCTTTATGAACCGTATCCTTATAAAATGTACCAATGTCCCATATGTCTTTATTTCTATTTCCGGAAGTTATCTGTACTGTTATGTTGTCTAATTTTATACCCAATAAAAAAGTAA
This sequence comes from Glandirana rugosa, assembly GCA_018402905.1. Taxonomy (NCBI): domain Eukaryota; kingdom Metazoa; phylum Chordata; class Amphibia; order Anura; family Ranidae; genus Glandirana; species Glandirana rugosa. The sequence continues at coordinate 370,587 of BLSH010366765.1, forward strand.
TGTTGAAAAAAAAAACACTCTAAAGTTAATTTTAAGGGCACACAAATGCAATATATTACCCATTTTTGGTAAAATATAAAAGATGAGTTTGTGCCGAGTAATAGATACCTAACATATCAAGCTTTAAATTTACATGTTCTTGCAAAAGGATGATGAACTTCAGTACCCAATATTTTACATAGGCAATATTTGAAAAGCCCCCTACAGGTCAGTTTAGAGTTAACCATGAATAATGGACCTGGAATTACTGCTGTCACTCCAGCATGCACAGCTATATATAACATGTGTATTACATGCAACATTTTTGTATTCAAATGCCCCTGTCGGACATGTTTATGCATACATGGGGGCAGGCTAAAACTTTTCAGGGGGTTTAAGTGCTTAGGTGTAACTTTATTTTTTTGCATTTTTTTATAGGTTCCCATTAATGAGAGGTCTCACATGCCCTCCATTAAAGCTAGCAGAGCACAGATTGTAGCCTAAGCAAGCTGCTTAATGCTATCCAGCAACTGCACAATATTTGTGGCTATTGTCTTTGAAACAACAAAAAAAGAAACATCCAAATTGGACTATATTGGCCAGATAAGGAGTACACAGAAATATAAGTGTAAAAAATGTATTTATTACAAAATAATTTAAAAAAATCATACAATCTGTTCATGCGACTAAATCTTAAATGCAAATACATTTTTACTCATACGACGAGTCAACTGCATATAGTTGTAAGCTAACTGGCAAACAATAAATCATGGCATTGCCTAGTAACAAATACAGATATAAATCTTCATGAGTCAATGTGTTTTGCTTGAGATAGCTGCATCAGGATGCATGAAAATTGTATAGCAGTTGTCTATTAAGAAAAATTTCATTAGGAGATACATACATATAATCACTCAAGTACAGTATGGTTACATGTCACCTGTGAGACACCATATACAGGGTGCATCTCAATGCCAGGGCAACAACAGAGCATGAACAATTCCCTGGGCGAACACTAGGGTATAATGAAAATCCAGAAAAGGAGAACATAGATATTGTGCATCTGAATGAACACATGATTACTATTGTCTGAGGAAGATAATGCAGCATTGTCTTTGCTAAAACATATGTGTGTGTGTGCGTGTGGGAAGGGGGGATATTGTGCATTTTTTGTTTGTTTCAATTATATTTTATTTTGTAAGTACTGTCCTCTTGAAATCACAAGCTTTTTGAAGAAATATCAGAGGCTTAAACAGAGCAGGTGTTTCTCCTTAAAGTTACATTGAATGGGGAACCCTCTCCCTACTGTAGGTTATTTTATTTTTTTTATTTGCATTGGTACATGTTCCCCATGGCAGTACTATTTTGCCATTCCCTTGCCTGTTAGCCTTCAATATAGAAAGATTGAATTTCAGGATTTACCTACATAGACATGAACGAGGTTTGGTTTTAAATCCTAAGATTTTAAAATCTTTTTGGGTAGTTGATTTTATCATTTACTGAATATTCAGCATCTTTATCTTTTAATCCTTGGTTATGTTCCAAGTTAAACTGGTACCATGACCACTGTCCCAGGTTCCCTCTTTCAGAGTGGCCCTTTTCTTTTGCAGTGTCCTTTAGAGGCACCCTTGTATGCAGGGACTAGTGTTGCATTTCCCTACATTGTGCACCTCAATAGAAACATATAGCCCCCAGTCTATGATGGCAAGGCACTCCCCTGCTCCTTCCTTCTCCACTTTCCTCCTCCCTTCACCAAGATAATAGATGGGCTGGAGACTGCAGTGTACTCTGTTAACTCAGCACTAAAGCCTCGTACACATGGTGCGACAGTCGTATGAAAACGGTTGTACTACAGCTTGTAGTACGATCATCCGACTGTTAGTACACGCAATTAGAACAGTCGACATGCGACACTCACACAACAGAAGTTGGATGAGCAGAATAGAAAACGTTTGTTGTGCAATAAGCAGTGGTACGACTGTTGTACCGTGTGTACAGAGAAGTTGTTCCAACAAGTTGTACGTGCAAAACACGCATGCACAGAAGTCAGGAAGGCTCGGAAGTGTCTGTTCGTGTAAACCTACGTTCCTAATTCACAAAGCACATGCACCTGAACTTCCTCTTTGTACACTCGTAACACATCACCACGTTAGGCTTGGTTGTACAATCGCTTAGTGCACGTCAGCATGCGAGACACAACAGCCAACATACGGTTTTGGATGTCCGATCGTACAACCACCGCTTCATGTGTATGAGGCTTTAGAGAGCAGGAGCCAGCAGCATTGAAAGTTGTAAGCTGTAAGTGTGGGGGTAAGAATTTTAAAAAGCAGTTACTGGGGAATGTTTATTTTCTTGTGCTTATTGTTTAAACTAAACAAAGCTGGAGGTTTATTACTAATTTAGGTTTGCAATTTTAAGACTCCACACTGGGCTAAACGAATCTCCCGAGGTCTGAACCCAAACATATTCGCTCAATCCTGGCCCTTAGTCAAAGCTAATTACCTTAATTAACTCCTTCTTCCCGCTATTATTTTCCTGACTTTTTTGTTTATTGCTTTACTTTTAACTGTTAACATTCAAACTTTTTTTTGTTTCTATTAGTTTTGTTTGTAAACTTCTTTGGTGTTGCATTTTTGAAAAAAACAACTTGCAATGCTTTGTACTAGAATTATAAATTAAGTGTAATTTAATTTTTCAATATATTTTATTAATTTTGGAGAATTACAAATGTAACAACTCATAATACAGATAGCATGGGTTGTACATGAAAAAAAAAACAGGTTCAAGAAAAGACCAGGATAACAGTAGGATTGATGGATACAAGTGTTCAGTGTGATCCAGCAGATAAATCAAACACTTATTAACCACTTGACCACTGGGCACTTAAACCCCCTTAACAACCAGAACAATTTTCAGCTTTCAGTGCTCTCACATTTTGAATGACATTTACTCAGTCATGCAACACTGTACCCATATGAAATTTGTGTCCTTTTTTTCACACAAATAGAGCTTTCTTTTGGCGGTATTTATTCAATGCTGGGTTTTATATTTTTTGCGCTATAATTAAAAAAAGACTGAAAATTTTATAAAAAAAAGAATTTTGCAAATTAGTAATTTTTCTTCATAAATTTTGGCTAAAATTTATACTGCTACATATCTTTGTTAAAAAAAAAAAAATTGGTGTATATTATTTGGTCTTTGTGAAGGTTATAGAGTCTACAAGCTATGGTGCCAATCACTGAATATTGATCAAACCTGATGTACTGATCTCATTTCTTGAGACCCTAACAAGCCAGGAAAGTACAAATACCCCCCAAATGACCCCTTTTTGGAAAGTAGACATTCCAAGGTATTTAGTAAGAGGCATGGTGAATTTTTTGAAATTGTAATTTTTTCCCACAATTCTTTACAATATGAAGATTTTTTTTTCACAAAATTGTCATGTTAACAGGTTATTTCTCACATCCAGCATATGCATACCACAAATTACACCGCAAAAGACACTTTCTACTACTCCTCCTGAGTATGGCGATACCACCTGTGTGAGAATTTTACACAGCCTGGCCACATACAGAAGCCCAACATGCAGGGAGCACCATCAGGTGATCTAGGAGCATAAATTACACATATAATTTCTTGACTACCTCTTGCACTTTTGAAGCTTCTGGAGCACCAGGACAATGGAAACGCCCAAAAAATTACCCCATTTTGGAAAGTAAACACCCCAACGTATATTCTAGGAGGCATAATGAGTCTTTTGAACATGTCATTTTTTCCACAAGTTTTAGGAAATTGTGGAAAGAAAATGAAAACACTTTTTTTTTTTTTACACAAAGTTGTCGATTTATACAATATTTCTAACACACAGCATGTACATAGCAAAAATGACACCCCACAAAATATTCTGCTTCTCCTCCAGAGTATGGTGATACCACGTGTTACACTTTTACACAGCCTGACCACATACAGAGGCCTGACATGCAGGGAGCACCGTCAGGTGTTCTGGGGGCATACATTTCAAATCTAATTTGACTACCTTTTACACTATTGTGAGGCACTGTGGTGGCATGGATAGGCACTGTAGTGGCACTGATAGGCAGTGTAGTGGCACGGATGAGCAGTGTAGTGGCATGGATGGGCACTGTAGTGGCACGGATGGGCAGTGTAGTGGCATTGATGGGCAATGTAGTGGCATGGATGGGCACTGTAGTGGCACAGATGGGCAGTGTAGTAGCACAGATGGGCACTGTAGTGGCATGGATGGGCACTGTAGTGGCACAGTTGTGTCATGGATGAGAACTGATGTGGTTTGGATGAGCATGAATGAGGCACAAATGAGCCATGGATGGGGATGGATGAGCCATGGATGGGGATAGATGAGCATGGATGGGGATGACTGAGCACAGATGGGGATGGATGAGCACGGATGGGGATGACTGAGCATGGATGGGGATGGATGAGCACGGATGGGGATGGATGAGCACAGATGGGGATGGATGAGCACGGATGGGATGACTGAGCACGAATGAGGATGGATGACCACGGATGGGGATGACTGAGCACGGATGGGGATGGATGAGCACGGATGGGGATGGATGAGCACAGATGAGCACGGATGTGATGACTGAGCATGAATGAGGATGGATGGGGTGAGGATGGCTGGGTGGGTGAGCATGGCCGCGTGAGGATGGTTGGATGGCTGAGCATGGATGGGTGGCTGAGCATGGATGGGGTGAGGATGGCTGGATGGGGTGAGGATGGCTGGGGTGAGGATGGCTGGGTGTGGATGGGTGGTGGGGGGTGCATCCTGTCCCCCACTGTCACTTAGCAGTGCTGTGGGCATTAGACATCACCCACAGCGCTGCACACATCCTCTCCCCCCTCTCTCCTCTCACACTGCATCGATTGGTGCGGAGAGGAGAGAGAAAAGCCGGCTTATTTAAATGTGATCGCTCCGTCATTTGACGGAGCGATCACGTGGTGAAAGGCCGCTCACAGCGGCCATTCACCGCGATCTGTGGCGGTCACGGATATACCCATGTGCCCGCCCTAGGGGGCACGCGGGAAGCGCAATTCTGGGAGGACATCAATAGACAAGTTAATTTAGTTACTTCTTAGTCTTGTAAGATAAAGAATACCAGTTGAACGAGGTAGCCCAAACCTTGTCTGCTTGCTGTAATTTGCCAACACTAGAGTCAACTGTACTTTTGTATGCAATATGGGTATGTGCAAGGGTAATTGCTGCTTCAAGACTGGGTGGGGTCGGTGATAACTATGCCCATGTTCATGCCAGTCTGGCAGCCAATAAGATGTGCATGATCACTTTTTATGTGTGAAGTGGGTATTCTTCTATACCAATGTTTAACACAGCTAACTCAGGGGTAAGGGTGTGGAATGAATTAGAGACTGTGTTCACTAAATGGGAAACATCAAGCCAAAATCTGGGGGGCCTGGTGCATCCCCAGAAAATGTGGAGGAGAGTCCCACGAATGCCACTGTCTCTCCAGCAGTTTGACGATGCAGAGGGGACCATTTTATGTACCTCAGTGGGGGTGGCGTAACAATGAAGGGTACGTTTATGGGATAGCTCCCAAAGATTTGTGGAATGGGAGGTTGCATTGATTTTCTGTAAAGGATTTTTCTAGGTTACCCTCCTATTTAAGCATAGGTTCGAGTTTTTGAAAAGTAAGTTTGTCCTGAAGCATGTTGTAGAAAAGTGATATACCTTTTTTGGGTGATCCGGGGTTGGTTAAATAATTCCAAGCCTAGTTGTTCATTGGTCTAAATAAGTGGGGGTTACGTAATAAGCAAGTCATTTGTACAAATCTGAAATATTCTGGGTGAGGAAGGGAATATTTGTTTTTGTAAGGTTGTAAAGATTTGAGAGTACCTTGAGAGTATTGTTGATCCGAACCTTAATAAATTGGTTGGGGCCTAGTGGGTTTTTTCCATATAGTGAAAAGATGTTGTACGAAGTCCTGTTTGAATGAAAAGTTTTTGAGCTTGGATACGAATTTATCCTCCCATTGGATCTTTTTAGGAAATGTCTTTTAGTTACGTTGGAGGGTAAGGTGTTTAGAAACCCTCGATAGGGTATTTGCATGGGAAGTAACAATGCGGTGGGGGTGACTCCATGTATTTTACCAGGGGAGACGTAGCAGTTTGACGACCTCTCTGTCACCGTAAGCACCCTGAGAGGAGGTGTAAAAGACCCCTACGT
>BLSH010366765.1:439936-454519 GCA_018402905.1 Glandirana rugosa
AGTTTTTTCATATTTATTCGGCCTTCATGGGTATAGTGACTTGTGCAGAAGAGATGTTCACTGATTTCCGGTTTGATTTAAAGTGATACACACATTTTGCAGAACAGTGATATGGGTACTTCCGGCTTATTTATACTTTTTTGACACAGTTTGAAGATGATTTTAGAACAGTTCTATGGCCTCTAATGTTAATTAATACTTTTCAGACCCATTTTGAAGATGATCTCCATTTTTGCATTTTTATGTTTTTATTTTTTTAAAAATATTTAAAGTTATTTCACTGTCCCCATTTCTTTGTAGGGCACTTGTCCCACCCTTACCCACATTTTCCTTCTTTTTGCAGACCTCTAGGACCTTCCTGGGCTTTTTTACAGCATTTTTCTAATTTTTCATTAAAATTACCAGAACCCCGGACCCGAACCCGGACTTTTTTTGAAAAGTTCGGGTCCGGGTCCGTGTCCCGGACACCCCAAAGTTCGGTACGGACCCGAACTTTACAGTCCGGGTTCGCTCAACTCTAGTTAGAACCTTCTTCCCTCAGCCAGGGCATTGAAAATGGTTTGTGGATGGGTATTCCAACATGATAATTACCCAAAACACATGGCCAAGGCAACAAAGGAGCTGCTCAGGAAGAAGCACGTTCAGTTCCTGGAGTGGCCTAGCCAGTCTCCAGACCTTAATCCGATAGAAAATATGTGGAGGGAGCTGAAGGTTCGAATTATCAAACATCAGCCTCAAAACCTTAATGACTTTGGAGAGGATCTACAAAAAGGAGTGGGACAAAATCCCTCCTGAGATGTGTGCAAACCTGGTGGCCAACTACAAGAAATGTCTGAACTCTGATTGCCAGCAAGGGTTTTGCCACCAAGTACTAAGTCATGTTTTGCGAAGGGGTCAAATACTTATTTCACTCATTAAAATGCAATTCAATTTATACCTTTTTTGGAATGTGTTTTTCTGGATTTTTTTGTTATTCTGTCTCTCACTGTTAAAATAAACCTACCATTAAAACTATAGACTGATCATTTCTCTGTCAGAGGGGAAACATACAAAATCAGCAGGGGATTAAATACTTTTTTCCCGCACTGTATGTATTTTAAAATAGAAGTGTTGTGCTTCAAAAATCACATTTAAAATAAAGTGTACTTATAGCCTTTTTGTTTTATGTTTTGGTTAAAGTAGGGAATGGTGAGAACCTCTGTTAGAATTCATTTTCTTTGCCTTCACTGGGGAGATTCACCCTTTATATTTGTCCTGGAGGTCATTGTTACTGGAGCAATGCGTAATAAGAAATCCAAAATTATAGAGCTGCCCCAAAAAATGAGATGAGGGACACATGTTCTAGTTCACTTTGGAGAGATTCCCTTTCATTTCCTGTTTTGTCCTTGGGATATGAATTGAAGGAAAATATTTCCAAAGGGGCAGAAATAGCAAATGAAACACTGACAGGTATTTTAAATATTTCATACTCTACTCAAAACGAAATGACAAACAAATGGGTGTAAGAAACACTTTGAGTAGTAAATGTGTTCAGAAGAAATGCTACCAGAAGTGTCTTACAGAAAAAAAAAATACAAAATCTGTATTTTCAGTGCTAAGAATGTAATTTTTTACTTTTTCAGGAAAAGCAACGATTTCTGACAGACGTCTTACATGAGGTGATGTTGCTGGATGGGTTGGCCAGTTCACATCCAGTTTCTCAGGAGGTGCTAAAGGCCACAGATATAGATCGAGTGTTTGACTGGATTGCATATAAAAAGGTAGGAAGAGATAAGTTCATGAAAGTTTAAATTTCTAACTCTATACAGACTTCTGAAGTATCCTAAAAACCTGTTTCTTTATAAATTTTGCTTACCAGTTAGTTATTCCAAATTATATAAAGAAGACTTTGGAGTTGATTTACTAAAGGCAAGTAGGCTGTTCATTTGCAAGGGCATTTTCACTTTGCAAATGCATTTTCCCTTAGCTTAGTGAATGTGGTGAACATTCGCTTTGCAAAGAATTCCAAAACCCAATTATGTGCAGGGCAATAAAAAAATATATACTTTTTGAATACACATGACTGAAGAGCTTTACCTCATTCACTAAGCTAAGAGAAATATAAATGTCCCTCCAAAATGAACAGCTTATTTGTTTTAGATAAATCAACACCTTCCAGTTAATATTTAATTAGGCAACATTCTCTTAGTGTACATGTTTTTTTCTTTAATGAAAGAGAGATTTTGTTATGTAATATTTAGTCACAATGTTATGGCAACAGGGCTAGCATAGAAAACAGCTAGAGGCATAACAAGTTTAAATGAAGCATTGGATTCCACTAATTTGCAGTTCATATTTGAAGGAGGAAAATCAGATTCAGAAGTTTCAGAACAGAAGTTGCAGTGGCTTCAGAGAGGCTGCACTCAACAAAAGCAAGGCACTCTAAAAAAAAAACCCAGTTCTTTACAGACTAAAACATTTAAATATTGGTACTATTCCATTCAATTCATATAAATTTTTATTATTCATACTGTTTCTACGTATTTTAAAATGATTGTAAAGTTTTTTTTTCTTTAAATAACAAACAAGTTATACATACCTGTGGCCCCGATCCTCCTTTTCTGGGGTCTCCCGGTGGTGCTCCTGGCTCCTCCTCTTCATCAAGTGCCCCCACGGAGAGCCGCTTTCCATGGAGGCACCGCTGAAATGTCTGCAAGCTTAGAAAGCGCTGTTTTGTGTTTAGGAGGAATTCCATAGACAATACAGCCCATAGTTCTCTGACAATCCGCGTCATGGTTGTGTGCTTGTAAAAATATTTATATAAATAGTATAAACATGTAAAAATGACTTGGAAATCTTTAGCATAAATGAAAGACATGTAGTTTGTGTAAAGGAGAAACCAACTTTTGTAAAACAATTTAATATAGCATATAACATGAATACACAAGCTGTTAGTAATTTAATATGAATAAAAATGTATTTTCCATTTCAAGTCACTGTCATTTTCTAAAATTGTTCAAAAAGTTCAATGCAATATGGTAACCTGGAGACATTATGTGCACTGTTGGTATATGGAACAACCCCAGAATTGTAACTTCCTGTTTGTGTGATTGGCTCACTGATTTTCTCAAACATTTGCACTAACATACAAGTAAAATAGGAATTTCAGGTATGGTAATATACTTCTTAAGAAGTAAGAAAATCCCTTACTTCTAAAGGAATGCAGACACAGCAACTTTCTTCAATAAAACACTGAAAGTGCACCAAGTGAAAGTGCACTAGAACCTTATAACATTGTAGGAACATTGTAGGATCACCAGATATTATTTTAATGAAAGTTACATTTATAAAAATGTTGAAACTACATTATTATGCTAAAGCTTCTTTGAGATTTTTATGATTACATTTATGTATACTTATTTAGCAAATTCATTTTTAAAAATGCAATTTTCTTTAAAGCACCAGAAAACAGTTACAAAAACAGTTGAAATATGGTACATATGCATACCTGCCTAGGTTTTTATGATTGTGTTAAGCCAGCCTGTGATCCAAGAGCCCCTGCCAGACAGCTTAGCCAAGTTGGTGACCTCACTTTTTTTAAAGAGGAACTGCAGTTTGCTCACATAATTTGTAATAAAAACATTTTTTGCCATTCTGAAGCTTCCCTCCAACCACTTTGCATATTATTTCATATATACTGTAATTTTGTACTTGCCAAATATGCTGCAGAAATCTCTCTCCTGGCTGCATCCATTTTAACTGTGGGAAGCTGAAGCTGCTGCCTGTTTATATCCTGGATTTACACAGACACGCAGAGGCACACTTCCAGCTTTTCATCTCTCATTGGCTCTATTATGACTCACCCCCTCCCTTCCTGGCAAACTCTCACACGAGTGAGAGAGAGACCTGTGCGTGATGTCATAATCCTAGGGTCTTTACCAGACAGAAAACAGGAAGTGGGCTGTATAAGGTATTTACTGGCAGAAAAAAAATGTTTTACTATTCAAAAGTTAAAACAACAAGGGCAGACTATTTAATAGATGGAAAGATGAAAAAATGACTGAAGTTCCGCTTTAAGGTAGAAATTTATTGTTATTGCACAATGCAAAAGAACATTGGAATTGTACATATTCAAATACGTCTCATACATGCATAAACTTACATATTTTGTACTAGTATTTACAGGAGTGTAAATAAAGAGAACATAAAATAAACATTTTTCCTATCAACTGTTCCAATATCCATTATGTGTCAAATATAGTAGTATCCATACGTGTGTTATATTCATTCAACCCTAGGTGGCCTGTATATTTGTAAGGACATAGTAAAAGATAACCTTACTTTTATCTAAAACGTTGTCACCATCCTGTGCACAGGTGATTTAAAAATGAAGGTAAAGCAACATGTAGTGAGATTATTAGTTCACTTCTGATGTAAGTATGTAACTGTTTAATGACATCATTCTCTGAAGCAATGGACCTTTAATTAAATGCTAAGGCAAGGCATACATTATGCTTTTTTTTTTCTTCAACCACAGCTGCTGGCAGTGATCGAAGAAAAAAAAAAAACATAGGCTGGTTGTACTGAAGTAGATTGATAGATCGACTTTAGTACAAAAAGTGTACCCAAAGATGGATCAAAATTTGAACGCATCCTGCTTAACTCTCCCACTCCCAAAGAATGTTCAACTGTGCAGGGGGTTGCACACGAAGAATTCAGAACTTAGATTCAAAATCTGACTGAAATTTTGTTTTTACCCTTTGACTGCCAAGCATGTGTTTCATACATCATGTATGTACCTTCTCTGGATAGCCAATGACATATAGAATATGTCACATCAATCAAAGGGTTACAAATCCACATTTGAAACAGGAACCACAAGCTTTTTTACATGGAGACCCCTGTGAATTCAGTAGAAATGATCTCTGAGTCACACATGTTACACCTCCTTCCCTCTGCCATGCTGCTGGAGTAAGGTAGGGCTCTGTTGGTAAGAAGGGACTCTGTGATGGGGGATGTATAGTGGGTACTCTGATGTATAGGGGACCTCTGATGGGAAGGTTGGGGCTTCTGATGTGATGGGGGGACTCTAATATGATGAGTAGCTCTGACATGTTGGAGGGGGTTTCTGACATAATGGGGAGAGCACTAATGTTAAGGGAGCCTACTGAACTTAATTCCATCAAGGCGGTTGTGTGCATCATCCCAGACTCAAGTTTTGCATTGATGGTAAGTAACATTTACATCAGGGGTGCTTTGAGATTATGCATATTATTTCAGAATGTTGTGAATGAAATGAGGTTGAGAAACACTGCTTTAACCTAATAAATACATTGCTAAGGGTTAAACTGGGAGATTGGGGAAAAAAGTTAATAGGAATGACTGCATTTCAGAAAATAGTAACAGGGTAAACATTTATGGCATGTTTGCCTTTTCCCTTATGGCTTAAGAAACAATTAAGCACTATCTGTTATACTTTTTTTACTGCTTGGACCTTGATGAAGGGGGCACACCTCAAAAGCGTGTCTGAAAAATTGTTTATTAGTGCAAATAAAAAAGTATCATGCACAGTACTCAATTGTTTTTGTTGCAAGTGCACTAATACAGCTACAATCACCTCAAACCCTTATGGCTTTGTAATTTATTATGAACAAATACTATGATTTAAAATATTTATTTTTTTACTAAATACATAAATAATCATGTAAAGGAATATTGTTAAATAAACTGTAGTTTTCAGTCGACTTTTTGTGCACAGTAAAAGTGTTCAGGCACCCATGAAACAGAACTGAAATCCAGAGACTGCACGTGCAGACTATAACAAATTATACCCAGTGTGAATGCCTATTGTTCAGTAATCAGACTGTAGATTTTTGAGCTTTAGCAATCAATGTAGACTGCCTAAGATGATTAGAGATTGACTTTTTACAGTTACAAAAAAAAAAAGAATGTCATAAAATGGGTTTCAGTTCTATCTGTAAAACGGGTAGGCTAAACAGGATTAGGAAATGTATTGCAAAATTTCAACAATGGAGTTTGATATATAGATCTATATATATATATATATATATATATATATATATATACAGTATCTCACAAAAGTGAGTACACCCCAAACATTTTTGTAAATATTTTATTATACCTTTTCATGTGACAACACTGGAGAAATTACATTTTGCTACATTGTAAAATAGTGAGTGTACAGCTTGTATGACAGTGTAAATGTGCTGTCCCCTCAAAATAACTCAACACACAGCCATTAACGTCTAAACCTCTGGCAACAAAAGTGAGTACATCCCTAAGTGAAAATATCCAAATTGGGCCCAATTAGCCATTTTCTCTCCCCGGTGTCATGTGACTCATTAGTGTTGCAAGGTCTCATGTGTAAATGGGGAGCAGGTGTGTTAAATTTGGTGTTCTTACTCACTCTGTGATACTGGTCACTGGAAGTTCAACATGGCACCTCATGGCAAAGAACTCTCTGAGGATCTGAAAAAACAATTGTTGCTCTACATAAAGATGGCCTAGGCTATAAGAAGATTGTCAAGACCCTGAAGCTGAGCTGCAGCAAAGTGGCCAAGACCATAGAGTGGTTTTACAGGACAGGTTCCACTCATAATAGGCCTCGCCATGGCCGACCAAAGAAGTTGAGTGTACTTGCTCAGCATCATATTGAGAGATTGACTTTGGGAAATAGACATATGAGTGCTGCCAGCATTGCTGCCGAGGTTGAAGGGGTGGGGGGTTAGCCTATCAGTGCTCAGTTCATACGCCGTACACTACATAAAATGTATCTGCATGCCCGTTGTCCCAGAAGGAAGCCTCTTCTAAAGATGATGCACAAAAAAGCCTGCAAACAGTTTGCTGAAGACAAGCAGGCTAAGGACATGGATTACTGGAACCATGTCCTGTAGTCTGATGAGACCAAGATAAACTTATTTGGTTCAGATGGTGTCAAGCGTGTGTGGTGGCAACCATGGGAAAAGTACAAAGACAAATTTGCCTTGCCTGCAGTCAAGCATGGTAGTGGGAGTGTCATGGTCTGGGGCTGCATGAGTGCTGCCGGCACTGGCGAGCTACAGTTCATTGAGAGAACCATGAATGCCAGCATGTACTGTGACATACTGAAGCAGAGAATGATCCCCTCCCTTCAGAGACTAGCCCGCAGGGCCAACATGATAAAGACCCCAAACACACCTCCAAGATGACCACTGCCTAAAGAAGTTGAGGGTAAAGGTGATGGACTGGCCAAGCATGTTTCCAGACCTAAATCCTATTAAGCATCTGTGGGGCAACCTCAAACGGAAGGTGGAGGAGCGCAAGGTCTCTATAATCCACCAGCTCCGTGATGTCATCATGGAGCTGTGGAAGAGGACTCCAGTGGCAATCTGTGAAGCTCTGGTGAACTCCATGCCCAAGAGGGTTAAGGCAGTGCTGGAAAATAATAGTGGCCACACAATATAATGACACTTTGGACCCAATTTGGACATTTTCAGTTAGGGGTCTATTCACTTTTGTTGGCAGCGGTTTAGACATTAATGGCTGTGTGTTGAGTTATTTTGAGGGGACAGCAAATTTACACTGTTATACAAGCTGTACACTCACTACTTTACAATGTAGCAAAGTGTCATTTCTCCAGTGCTGTCACATCAAAAGATATAATAAAATATTTACAAAAATGTGGGGGATGTACTCACTTTTGTGAGATACTGTATATATATATATATATATATATATATATATATATATATATATATATATATATTATAATATAATATACAGTATCTTGAGATTTGATAAAATGAGCAGTTAATGAATAAAGTTTTATAGCAATTTGATATAGTAGGTATTCCAATGACAAATTATATAGTTTACACATTCATTAATTGATGTTTTACAATGTATATTACTTATCATATTGTGTTAATTTTTTTTGCAATATTTGCATTGCTAAATTGTATTGGCTGAATTAAATTCAATATACTAACAATAACTTGTAAAGCCATTCACAACCTGGCTCCCAGCTAAATCACTAACCTGGTCTCAAAATACCAACCAAATTTTTCTCTTCACTCCTCCCAAGACCTCCTGCTCTCCAGCTCCCTTGTCACCTCATCCCATGCTCGCCTCCAGGACTTCTCCAGAGCCTCTCCTATCCTCTGGAATACTCTACCCCAATCTGTCTGACTTTCTCCTACTTTGTCTACTCTCAGACGATCCCTGAAAACTCATCACATCAGAGAAGCCTATCTGGCTCCCAACTAACAACTGTACATTGATCTACTCCATTAGCACACCCCCCACAGTTATTACCTCTTATATTTCTTGACCTTCCCTCTTTCTTAGATTGTAAGCAATAACGAGCAGGGCCCTCTGATTCCTACTGTATTTAAGTGTATTGTATTTGTACTGTCTACCCTCAAGTTGTAAAGTGCTGCGTAAATGGTTGGCGCTATATAAATCCTGTATAATAATAATCTAGAATTAAAACATTTGTAGCTACTTTGTTTTTTTTGTTTTTTTGCCCTGTCTCTTGCCCATAGCCCATCATTATGAAAAGTCAGGATAACATAGGAGCTTTTTGTTTTTAAAAGTACGGGCTCCAGTGGATGATATCCATATTCTTATATTACCACTAGAGCTACATACCTAAAACAAGTTTTTGTATATCAGGTTATCATGATTGAAAGGGTATGTTAGGAGGTGCATAACTGTTTGCATTTGCTATACCATGCTATGATTAATTACTAGGAATGAGCTCAAAGTTGGTCCATATATCCTATATAGAAAACATTATAAGGACAACTCAAGAAATATACAGCTGCTAATGTTTGACAATTAACCACTTCAACCTCTACAACTTACCCATATGTCACCTGTTTGAAGGGGTTTTTACTGGGTTGATGCCTGCAGCTACAGGCATCATCCCAGTATCTCTTTTTTTGGGTGGTGATGCTCTGTACTGTAAAAGCAAGCCTAGTGGCTAATTAGCCACTGGATCACTTTTATTCCCACTGTCTTCCATCGCCTTCCTGGGCTCTCCCATCCCACTGGAGAGCCTGGGAGTGAAGAAATCTGCCCATAGAGATGATCGAGGACTGTAACATACCCGATCATCTTAATGGATTAGAAAAACAGAAGTGACGAGTATTTTGTCACTTCCGGTTTTGGCTAATGTAAACAGGTTATTACTGCCTGTAAAAGCATTTAATCAAACTGATCTTGGTGTAATCCAATGCTTTTAAGGGCAGAGGAGAGATCTGGGGTCTATTAGACCCCAGGTCTCTCAGTAAAGAGATGTTGTTCAACCTTTGTAATAGTAATAATGTTAATTAAAAAAATTGTATGTAATTTTCTAGCAAAAAATAGACTTTTACACTTGTGAGAAGTGTCAGAATAGGCCAGGGGCTGAAGTGGTTAATGTTACTGGGGTGTCCACCTACAAAACTCACATTCACCACTTTAAAATGACCTCTTATAATTTGATACTTAACAAGTTGTTTGGGGATATTATGTTAGACGACCTCAGTGATCCAGCTCCCCTATATGCAATGCCTGGTCTAGGCCCCACATATTTTGCTAATATTTCTCGTAACAATATTTTCTAATTCAGCATGATGTTGGGAACAAAAGAACAATAATTTGTACTTGTTGGAGAGTACATTCCCATTTCTGAAAATAAATCAGGGTTTCCCTGGTTCTGTAGCCTGTTTAGTAAATCCTCCCATGTGCAGTTTCTCTTCAACTGCAAGTATTGTTCATAAGGAATACTATCCACAAGTGGGCAATGGTGGGCACATGCAATGTATTTGCTGATGAAGGTAATATCCTGAACTAGGGATGAGCCGAACACCCCCCAGGCAATGGGTTTGTTAGAATACGTGAACACTATTAAAATCAATGGGACTCGGACTTGAAAAATCAAAAGTGCTAATTTTAAAGGCTTATATGCTTTTTTATTGATATAAAAAGTTTATAGAGACCCAGGTACTGCTCTAGGGGACATGTATCAATGCCAAAAAAAGTTTCAAAAGATATTGTTTTTTCAGGAGCAGTGATTTTAATAATGATTAAAGTGAAAAATATAGATACATATTCCTTTAAATATCATGCCAGGGGTGATCCCCTTAGTCTGCCTGTGAAGTGGCACATCAGTGTGATGTTTATAACAGTGCCACCACAAAAAAATACATTTGTAAAGGAAAAATTGTCATTTAAAATCACTCACAGCTGTAATATACAGGGTGGGCCATTTATATGGATACACCTTAATAAAATGGGAATGGTTGGTGATATGAACTTCCTGTTTGTGGCACATTAGTATATGTGAGGGGGGAAACTTTTCAAGATGGGTGGCGACCATGGTGGCCATTTTGAAGTCTGTGATTTTGAATCCAACTTTTGTTTTTTCAATAGGAAGAGGGTCATGTGACACATCAAACGTATTGGGAATTTCACAAGAAAAACAATGGTGTTCTTAGTTTTAATATAACTTTATTCTTTCATGAGTTATTTACAAGTTTCTGACCACTTATAAAATGTGTTCAATGTGCTGCCAATTGTGTTGGATTGTCAATGCAACCCTCTTCTCCCACTGTTCACACACTGATAGCAACACCGCAGGAGAAATGCTAGCACAGGCTTCCAGTATCCGTAGTTTCAGGTGCCATGGTCACCACCCATCTTGAAAAGTTTCCCCCCTCACATATACTAATGTGCCACAAACAGGAAGTTAATACCACCAACCATTCCCATTTTATTAAGGTGTAACCATATAAATGGCCCACCCTGTAGATCATAAATCACAGGAAAAATTTGCGTGGGTGTCCCGCCAAGATCCAAACCAGACCTTTTTCTTTTAAATTTTGGTGCAAGGTTTATTTATTTCAGGTACTTATACAGCGCAGTGAATTTACGCAGTGCTTTTACATATACATTATACATTGACATCAGTCTGTACCCTCAAGAACCTTACAATCTAAGGTCCCTAACTCACATTCATACATACACCTAAAATTGTCAATTTAGACAGGATCCAATTAACCTATCAGCATGTCTTTGGAGTGTGGGAGGAAACTGGAGGACCTGAAGGAAATCCACACAAGCACAGGGAGAAACAGCAAACTCCAGGCAGGTAGTGTTGTGGTTCGAACCAGTGACCCTTTTGCTGCTAGGCGAAAGTGCTAACCACTACACCACTGCGCCGCCCCATCCTTAACCACTTCAATACACTGTGTTATATATACTAGACTGACTGCACCATATAGTCTGAACTATATCCTATGGAGACTGCACTCTATAAAGTTGTAATGACAGTCAAACAGGTGCTGAAAAATTGGGCTTTAGGTGTTGGTGCTGGCAGCACACTGTAAACCCTCACAGTTATGCTTGTTGGGTGCAGGAACAGGCCCTGCAGTTGTAATTTATTTTAAAAATTGTAATGACATGCCCCAGTCAAACATGTGCAGAAAAATTAGGCCTTGGGTGTTAGTGGTGGCAGAACATTGTAAACCCTCACACTTTCTCTTGTTGGGTGCAGGAACAGGCCCTGCAGTCGTAATGTATTTTAAAAATTGTTATGACATGCCCATGTAAAACAGGTGCAGAAAAATTGAGCCTAGGGTGTTGGTGGTCCCCTAAACAAAAAATATTGTTGGAAGCTAGCATCATCAGGATTCAGGACAGGAGGAATAGGATAGGCAGCATAGGCAGTCTTCAAGGGATCCCAGATGCCTAGCAAATTTGCAGCTCTCGCGGCCGGGCGTGCCCGTGGGTCGGGCAGCCTCGTTGTTCACCGGAGACCCGTGATCCCCTGTAAGAACGGCAGAACGGGGAACCGCCGATGTAAACATGGCGGTTTTCCATTCTGTGAAGGGGGACATAACAGATCTACTGATCCCTGTGATCGAGATCAGTTAGATCTGTTATGTCCCGGCCAGCCCAGCCCCCAGACAGTTAGAACACATACAGGGAACAAAGTTAAGCCCTTAGTGTTAACCCCTTCACTGCCAATGACATGTATACAGTATTATAGTGGCTATTTAAATTTCTGATCGCTGTATAAATGTCATTGGTCCCAAAAAAAGTGTCAAAAATGTCCGACATGTCAAAAGCAATATCACAGTCCTGATAAAAATCGCAGATCGCCGCCATTATTAGTAAAAAAAAAATAGTAATAAAAACGCCATAAATCAATTCCCATAGTTTGTAGACGTGATAACTTTTGCGCAAACCAATCAATATACGCTGATGGCAATTTTTTTTTACCAAAAATATGTAGAAGAATATATATCGGCCTAAACTGAGGAACTTTTTTTTTATATTTTTTTGGATATTTATTATAGCAAAAAGTAAAAAATATTGTTCTTTTTTCAAAATCTTTGCACTTTGTTTTTTATAGTGCAAAAAATAAAAAAACACAGAGGTGATCAAATACCACCAAAAGAAAACTCTGTTTGTGGAAAAAAAATTATAAAAATTTTGTTTGGGTACAACACCCATGACCGCGCACTTGTCATTCAAAATGCGACAGCGCCGAAAGCCAAAAATTGGTCTGGGCAGGAGGTGGGTTTAAGTGCCCAGTAAGCAAGTGTTTAAGGAAGAACAGGTTGTATGCATTTCCCTTCAATGAATTCCATGTTGTTATCAAACTACTAGGTAGCACTACAGATCAGTCAAACATTTCTTTATGGGAGAACCAAGGGGACCATTTATTGTCATAGTATGGGATAGTATGGTATAATGTATGAAAACATTTTAAGGCCTTACAGATCGTGTCTATTCTAAGTGTGATTTGCAGAAGGGGAATATTTTTATCCTTACAGTGTAACGCGATCGCCCAATAATTGGCGACACAGATCGTGTGAATCAATCTCATTACCATCTTAGTGGATTCTGTAATCGGGGCTAACAAGAGGCATTGTGCGGGAGTAAGTGCAAGTTGAGTTTCCGTCACTCTAGATGCAAAGGAGTCCAGTCTTCTCCAGATGGGGGTGATATGTGGACAGTCCCAAAAAAGGTGTAGGAAAGATCCTGGGTTATCACAGCCCCTAAAATAAAGTGGGGATGCAGAGGGAAAAATCGAGGGAATCCTCAATGGGGTATAGTACCATCTCATGTGGAGTTTTAAGGCTGTTTCCCCAGTGTTAAGGGCTCTTGTGCTTTTCTTTAGGTTGTCTATGCAAGAGTTCCAATTCAGGGATCCCTGTTCTAACGAGCATTCCTCCTCCCATTTAGTTCTATATGGCAATGTGCCCAGTGCTGATTGATTATTCATGTAAGAATATATGCTTGAGATAAGTGCCTTACCCCTTACGGTTATTTAAGCATATGTGTTCAAAAAGACAAGGATTTGAACTTGTATCAAACTTATAGTGTGATATATACAAGTAGAGGAAAATGTCCTTATTCGGGGTCTGATATTTAGATTGAAGAGAGTGGAACGAAACAAATTTCCCACTCTCAATCAGCTTATGCAGAAAGGGGTTTCCGGAGGTCATCCACCATGTGTAATCTGCATAGTTGGAGAAGCCTGGCAGGAATGTCGGATCACCGATGAATGCTGCAAGTGGTGGGGCTTGAGAGGATAAGGAGTATTTTATCTTATAATTGTTCCACAGATGGAGGGACTGAGTTATTAATGAGTTTAGCGGGGTCAAATCTGCCACCGAGACCCCCCTGTTCCAGAGGAGACCAGGTAGAAAGAATGGGTGAATAAAATTTGCTTCAAACCTGACCCAGGGTACCTTAGAGTTATGTATATGCCATTGTGCCATTTGAGTAAATATAGAGGCTAGATAATAGTTTCATAAATTGGGGGCACACAGCCCATCCCCACCTGTGGAAGAGTACAACACCATGCGCAAGAATCTAGGGGGAGCGTATGCCCAAATAAACTTATTAAGGTCCCTCTGAAAGGTAAGTACTAAGGACTTTATGAGCCTAAGCGGGAGACCCTTAACAGATTTAGGAGTTTAGGTAGAATTGTCATCTTTGCCGCAGTTATTCTGCCCAAAAATGAGATATTATACATTCGCCACAACTTCAGCATCTGTCTTCAGCATCTGTCTAAGCTTAGAGATCATGGGGGGGGGGGTTATTTTTAAGGAATAATGAGTGCATGTTAGAGGTAAGGTGTATCCCCAGGTACGGTAGAGAGTCATGAGACCTTTGGAGGTTAACCACTTAAGGACCGGAAGGATTTCCAGCTTTAGGACCGGAGCCCTTTTTGCGATTCGGCGCTGCGTCGCTTTAACTGACAATTGCGCGGTCGTGCGGCGTTGCTTTAAACCCAAAAAAACGTTTTAACAGCGAGAAGAAAACAAATATCGCCGCTAGTCTTTACTGCGTCTCCACTAGTTCATGGTGGTTTTCTTTCGAGATAAACACCCTTTTTTTCCTGCGGTTAAAGCAAACCCATGTTGCGGCGTGCTGGCGCGTTAACAGTCAATTTCGCTGCGTCGCGGCTTAGCGTTTTTCCCGAGGCCAGGATTTCGACCTTTAGGAAGGCCAGGAATTCACCAATTGGAGGTTTCCAGAGTACTGAGAGATGGCATGGACCCCTATGTGGAATGGAGATTGTACGTGAGTAATAAGGAATTTTTA
>BLSH010366765.1:463112-473985 GCA_018402905.1 Glandirana rugosa
CCATGCTCTCTCTCTCCTTCTCTGTCCTCTATCCCCCTTGTGTTCACCCTAGATGTACATGCAGCAGGCTGTATACAATAAAAGTGCACACAGTCACACATAGAAAAGCATGTATTCCATGTCCTCCTACCTTCCATGGAGGATCTTCATCTCTGCCATTCCAGTTCCTTTCTGTGCCTGCTGGCCCCACCCCTGCTCTCACTCACCCCCTCCCCCCGGTCTCCCAGGCTCCTTCTCATCTGAATCGCCTCTAGTTCAGCGGCGATTGTTTGTGTGCTCTGCGCTGGACTGGGGGTGGGACTCTGTGGCAGGGGATTGTTTACAGTGAAGGATAGAGGGGGAGAAACGAACATCCATCATCTCCCGCAGCTGACTGTGATAGAAGGAGGAGGAGGAGGGGCCAGGAGAGCAGATGTAAAGGTGTGTGGAGACAGCTCTGAAGTCACAGTGCCCAGGGCTGTGCTGCCTATCACTGCTGTGCCGAGCGAGGAAAATGGGTGCGAGCGGGGGTGGCACCAGCATAAGAGCATAAGAAGTTCTTAAGAGTAGTCCTGGCTTTAGTGCCCCCCCTCTCCTGGTGTCCCCAGGTGGCTGCCTGGGCTGCCTTATGCTCGCGCCGGCCCTGCGTACACACCACTGACTAAACTAGATAAATGTCAGCCTCCAGTCTCCATGTTCACACACTACACGGGGCCGCTGTTCAAGCGGCCTTATATAGTGAGGGGCGTGGACAGAGACCCCTGACACATGATTGGCCAAAGGCATGCTGCCTTTTAGCCAATCATGGCTCTCACAGCAGAGCACGATGTGATTGGCTAATGCATGCAGGTCATGTGCATGCTTTGGCCAATCAGCAGGCGGCATTTTGCGCGGTCTAGCAATGCATGTTCTAAATTCGGTGCACAGCTGAACAGCCAATGTTCGAGTCAAACTGACAGCTCATCCCTATCCTGAACATACAAGAATAGGGTTGATACAAAAGCTCTTTAATAGTCATCAATCGGTCGACTAGTGTGTTCCAAAATACAGTTAATTCCTGACACTTAGGGCGCCCTAGCGAGTCAAATATATTTTTTGAACTGTTGGCAACATGTAAAACACGATTAGACAATATTTTTTAACACATACTTATATAATGCTGTTGATCCGTGATCACCATGTCCTCACCTTAATCCAATAGTTTGATAACAATTATTTTGTAATGCTTCATATAGTGTGTTCCAAATGCTCAGGGCTGAGAGGCAGAAAGGTTGTTGATATCATGTTTGACCTTCTGTACAAACTCCAAAATACGGGTGTTTAACTGAAGTGATGGAAAAGTTTGTGATTTTTTTCTTATAGGACAAATTGTATGTGTTACAATCAGGATTTACATCATCTTCTTCCAAAAAGGTTTCTGAATTCTCCATATTACTCTCTTCCCAGAGGAGCATAAGATTGTGGAGGGCAGAAATCATTTATAGTGAAATCTTTTCAAATTTTAGTATCATCATAAAAGTACCCAAAGGACTTATAACCTTTGTCATGAATTACATTAGATGAACATCTTAACTAACCTTAACATTATACATTTTCTTTTCTCATCTTCTCCACCTCTAAAGATAGTTTGTAAGGGGATAAATTATTGATAAATAATCCATGTAATAATCTGTAAGAGCCCTTTCACACTGGGATGGGCAGGGCATTAGCGGCCCTTTACCATTGTTATAGCAGCACTTTGGCGCTGCTATTCGGGTGGCAGCGGGGTGCCTTTAACCCCTAAGAAGGGGTTAAAAAGGGGTTAAAAGCACGGCGCTTCGGAAGTGGTTTTCAGCCACTTCGGAAGCGCTGCCCATTCATATATACCGCTCCCACACCGATCCAAAAATGCTGCTCGCAGGACATTTTTTTCCTGTCCTGCAAGCGCACCGCCCCAGTGTGAAAGCACTGTGCTTTCACACTGGGGTGGATTAGGGGGAAATTTAGAGGCGCAGTATTTTTAGCACAAAAACGCCTGTAAAGCACCTCAGTATGAAAGGGGTCTTATTCATTTCTTATGGTGTCTTAGGTTTTTGTTAGCACATTTGTGTCTATGTTGCCCTGCTTTTTTGGTTCCACTTAAGAGGCTGACATCTGTGGGGCACCAAAGGGCTTGGTGGGATTGGTCTTCCCTACAGTTGTACTCTCTCTAGGTTCATCCCTCAGAGTTACATCACCACCTGTTATGTTCAAGTTCCCACCACCAATTGAATTGCCATCACCATCTAAATGTAATTGAGAGGGAATATGTTTAGGTGCAACATATTCATTAGTAAAAGTGTTCAAGCTCAGATTCTGAGTATTTTGTCTTTTTGTATGTGTATTCCAGGTGTTATAACCTTCTTGTTTAAATGTGTATCTGACTGTGCATTTCTGTGTACATACTTAAGTAACTTCACTGTTCTGTGAAGAAAAAGGAGGAGCAAATGAAGACATATCAGTGTCTAAATCTACTTTGTTGAATGTGATTTGAGTGGAATGTGCTGGGAGAGAACGTAAGATCTTTTTCTCAGGGGTCTTTGCCATTTATATGTTTGTCCTGTACTATATGCCAAGTTTTAATTCCAATTCATAATCATCTTTTTGTTATATGATTTAATGTAATCATTCAAGATTTTATTCTGCATTTCATATTGTAAAATATAACTAGAAAACACAGGTAATCAAATCCCCTACTTAAAGTTACATTAAACTCAAACTAAAAAGAATAAAAAAAAGATAGAAATCTGTTCCATTATTACAGAGGTGAATGATAGGAGCAACGAGCTCCCAAAAACATTCATGATATACACCGTTCGAGAAAGGAGTGCAGTGCTAATATTCCTTCAGAAGAGAATGAGAAAACAGGGAAAAACGTATTTTGTAAACCCCAGGTACACACCAATGATGTGGTAACAAGAAGAGGGTAAAAGGGAAAGAAAAAAGGAAAGGCAAAGGAAGCAAGAGAGGTTGATGGCTTACAGCAAGCACATGGCACATCAGCTATAGCAGAGTAGGGTCAGGGATGTCAGGGAAGGAGTCAATGCCTAGTGGAAGAAAGTAGTCCACCCATGGTTGCCAGACCTTGAGATGTTTGGGGATTTTGCCCAGGATCATGGCCTCAATTTTAATATCTATCATAGCTTGTGTGACTTGTGTTCTTATTCTACTATATACAAAGTGGCAGGGACTTTCATGACCTAGCAATCATTTGTTTAGATGCGGTCAAAACTCTAGTGAGTTTCAGCTGGGCCCTAGTTAAATCACAAGTACAATGGTTTAACAAGGCAAAGGGTCAGGTGACAGGAGTAACTTGACCAGAGTGTATCACATCCTGAAGACTTCAGCCTAGAATTGCTGCATGATCAGGTGTGTCCACCAGACATGCACAGCTCCAGAAAAAAAGCAGCAGGATAGGATAGCAGAAATTTGGATATTCTTGCCAATACCAAGTATCAACGCAGTAAAACTTCTGTCTTTAAGATTTCGTTGTTTTCCAGAAACCATCCCAATCCTCTTGCTCTAATTGTTTGTTTAGGCCTGAGGTCCAGGAGGTAGCATAAGAAGGGAGGATAAAGGGGGCCGCTGTAAGATGAAAAAACTGTTTTGAAATGATGCCTGGGGCATGGTGATCCAAGTTACAGATACCTTCCAAAAGTGTCATATTTGTTAGGGAAGAATGTGTGTGAGTACAAGGAGTGAGGAAATTGGATATCTGCAAGTATCGAAATATTCCCCTTGCTGGGAGTTGGGCTTGATATTGTAGGGCAGAGGAAGATTTCAGGACCATAGCAGTAACCAAGGTACATAGTTGAGTCAAGCCTGAGTGCTTCCAAAGCCAGAACGAGGCTGGGTCAACATAGGCGGGATAAAAGGATGGGTGATTATAGAAAGAAAGTAAGAGATAGTGGGGAGACACTAGTTTGAAGGAATCCTTGAGTTTATCCCACAATGTGAGTGTATGTAGGATAACAGGATTGTCAGTTTGTCCTCATTCCGAGCAACACAGACAAAGTATATTGTCAATCGGTACTGGGTCAGTATCCATTGCTTCAAGACCCACCTATAGTGGGACCTCACTGGTTGCATGTTAAAGTGTCATTTTGGCCAACTGGGCATCTTGATAATACTTGGAAATATGAGGTATCCCCAAAGCATCATTCAACTTGAAACTTAAAAGCACAACTATAGGGACATGCAGTTTGACAGGTCCCCAAATATATGTATGTACTTGCCTTTGTAGAAGACAAAAATAGTAGAAGGGTATCTCAATAGGGAGGGCCTGAAAAAGATACAGAATCTTGGGTAACAAAGACACTTTAATGGCTGCAGTGCAGCCGAGCCAGGATACACAAAGGTGTTGCCAGCTGGACATAAGAGAGGTAAGGTGGATGAGCATGGGAATATAGTTGGAACGATATAAGTGGCAAGGGTCACTGGTAGAGTTGAGCAAACCCGAACTGTAAAGTTCGGGTTCGTACCGGACTTTGGGGTGTCCGTGTCCCGAACCCGGACATTTGAGAAAAAGTCTGGGTCCGGGTTCGGGTATATTTTTGCGCCTTTTGAATAGCTGCAGGGCAGCCAACCAACAAGTGTTTCACTCGTTTGCCCTTAGAAGCCATCACAGCCATGCCTACTAATGGCATGGCTGTGATTGGCCAGTGCATCATGTGACCCAGCCTCGATATGAGCTGGATTCACGTAGCTAGCGCTGCATGTCACATGCTCTAAGACTAGTGTAGGGAGAGGATGCTGCCACCGCTGTGAGGGAAAGATTAGCGTTCTAAAATCATTGCATACTTAGTATAGGGAGAGGTTCCTGGTGCTGGTGTGAGGGATAGATTAGCGTTCTAAAATCATCTCATACTGCTTTAGGAAGAGGTTCCTGGTACTGGTGTGAGGGATAGATTAGCTTTCTAAAATCATCTCATACTGCTATAGGGAGAGGTTCATTCCTGGTGCTTGTGTGAGGGATAGATTAGCGTTCTAAAATCATCACATACTGCTATAGGGAGAGGTTCCTGGTGCTGGTGTGAGGGATAGATTAGCGTTCTAAAATCATCTCATACTGCTATAGGGAGATGTTCCTGCTGCTGCTGTGAGGGATAGATTAGTGTTCTAAAATCATCTCATATTGCTATAGGGAGAGGTTCCTGCTGCTGCTGTGAGGGATAGATTAGCATTCTAAAATAATTTCATACTACTATAGGGAGAGGTTCCTGCTGCTGCTGTGAGGGATCGATTAGTGTTCTAAAATCATCTCATACTGCTATAGGGAGAGGTTCCTACTGCTGCTGTGAGGGATAGATTAGTGTTCTAAAATCATCTCATACTGCTATAGGGAGAGGTTCCTGGTGCTGGTGTGAAGGATAGATTAACGTTCTAAAATCATATCATACAGCTACAGGGAGAGGTTCCTGCTGCTTCTGTGAGGGACAGATTAGTGCTCTAAAATCATATCATACTGGTATAGGGAGAGGTTCCTGCTGCTGTTGTGAGGGACAGATTAGTGTTCTAAAATCATCTCATACTGCTATAGGGAGAGGTTCCTGCTGTTGCTGTGAGAGGCAGATTAGTGTTCTAAAATCATATCATACTGGTATAGGGAGAGGTTCCTGCTGCTGGTGTGAGGGACAGATTATAGGGAGAGGTTCCTGCTGCTGCTGTGAGGGACAGATTAGTGTTCTAAAATCATCTCATACTGGTATAGGGAGAGGTTCTTGCTGCTGGTGTGAGGGACAGATTAGTGTTCTAAAATCATATCATACTGGTATAGCGAGAGGTTCCTGCTGCTGGTGTGAGGGACAGATTAGTGTTCTAAAATCATCTCATACTGGTATAGGGAGAGGTTCCTGCTGCTGGTGTGAGGGACAGATTAGTGTTCTAAAATCATATCATACTGGTATAGAGAGAGGATCCTGCTGTGTCTACATTGCTGGTTTAAAAAAAAAAAGAATAATATATATATTTTTTATTATATTAATGAATAGTGCTACACAGTACATTTGCACCGTGCTGTGCATTTCTTGCACAAAATTAAAAAGTGCGTCGACATTGCTGGTTTAAAAAATAATCTAAATTTGTGCTAAATAGTACATTTGCGTCCAGAATGAGGAGAGCGTCAAATAAGGGACGTGGTCATGGTCGTGGTGCTGCTGGTGTTGGTGGTGTTGGTGAAGCTCCTGTTGCAAGTAGAGGACCTGGTTGATCTGTGCCAGCTACACGCACAAGTGAAACACCTTCCTCAGGTGCGAGTAGCCGACAGAACCTTCAGTGTTATATGGTAGGCCCGAATGCCGCTCAATGAATGGTGAGGCCAGAACAAGTACAGGTGATAGTAGAGTGGCTGACAATGCCTCCAGTTCCTTCACATCGTCTCTTATGCTTTTTGATGACTCTGCTGGTGTGCATGCCGTGGGCCATCCACATAGCCCTGCCACAGAAGTGGAAGACATTGAGTGCACCGATGCCCAACCACTTTTGTTGCAGGATGAGGACATGGAAACACTACCGCAGCACGTCTCTGATGATGACGAAACACAGGTGCCAACTGCTGCAGCTTTGTACAGTGTGCAGACTGACAAGGAGGACAGTGGTGAAGAGTGGGTGGAAGATGATGTGGAGGATGATGAGGTCCTAGAGCCCACATGGAATGAAGGTCATGCGAGTAACGTGTGCAGTTTGGAGGAAGAGGTGGTGGTCGCACAGAGGCACCAGCACAGCAAAGAGGAAGCAGGTTGCAAAAGCAGAGCGACCATCCCCTAGACAGTACGCCTGCTACTACCCACCGCACCCAGGGACCTAGCACACCAAAGGCAGCTCAAAGGCATTCCCCGGCATGGCAGTTCTTCAGACAATGTGCTGACGACAAGTGACAATGTGCAATGAAAGCCTGAAGCGAGGCATAAATGTTCTAAACCTGAGCACAACCTGCATGACCAGGCATCTAAATGCAAAGCACGAGCTGCAGTGGAATAAGTACCTCAAAATCCAAGAAAGGTCACAGGCTCTTCCTGCTTCCTCTTCTGCTGCTGCCTCGGCCTCTTCCTCCACCTCTACAGTGCCAGTGTCACCTGCCACCCAACAAACAGACGATGTGACAGCAACGCCACCATGTCGGCCACCATCCCCAAGCATTTCCACACCTTGGTCCCATGGAAGCTTACAGCTGTCCATCTCCCAAACACTGGAGAGAAAGAGGAAGTACGCACTCGTGATCCCTGGACCTGGCCTTTGAAATGCTGTCATTCCGTCTGGTGGACACAGACAGTTTTAAAAACCTGATGGCGGTGGCTATCCCACAGTACGTGGTTCCCAGACGCCACTACTTCTCCAGGCGAGCCATCCCTTCCCTACACAAACAAGTCGGGGACAAGATCAAGTGTGCACTGCGCAACGCCATCTGTGGCAAGGTCCACATAACCACTGATACGTGGACCAGTAAGCAGGGACACTATATCTCGCTAACTGCACACTGGGCAAATGTAGTGGCGGGTGGGTCTGAGGCGGCTAGCAGTTTGGCGCATGTCCTTCCACCACCCAGGATTGCAGGGCATTTCTCTTTGCCTCCTGTTGCCTCCTCCTCCTACTGCGCTTCCTCCTCCTCTACCACCTCCTCATCCGGTCAGCGTAACTCCTTCACCACCAACTTCAGCACATCCAGGGGGAAACGACAGCAGGCTGTTTTAAAACTGATATGTTTGGGGGATAAACACCACACTGCGCAGGAGCTGTGGATGGGCATTGAACAACAGACCGATGAGTGGTTGTTGCCACTGAGCCTCAAGCCCGGCCTGGTGGTGTGCAATAATGGGCGAAATCTCATAGCAGCTCTGGGCCCAACCGGTTTGACGCACATCCCTTGCCTGGCGCATGTGCTGAATTTGGTGGTGCAGAAATTTCTAAAAAACTACCCGGATATGTCAGTGCTGCTGCACAAAGTGCCGGCCGTCTGTGCGTGCTTTCGGCGTTCTCACCCTGCTGCTGCTCACCTGTCTGTGCTGCAGCGGAACTTCAGCCTTCCCGCTCACCGCCTCCTATGTGACTTGCCCACAAGATGGAACTCCACCTTGCACATGCTGGAGAGACTGTGCGAGCAGCAGCAGGCAATAGTGGAATTTCAGCTGCAGCATGCACGGGTCAGTCGCTCTGCGGAACAGCACCACTTCACCACTGAGTGGGCCTCCATGCGAGACCTGTGTACCATATTGCGGTGTTTCGAGTACTCCACCAACATGGCCAGTGCCGATGACGCTGTTCTCAGCGTTACTATCTCACTTCTATGTCTCCTTGAAAAAACATTTTGGACGATGATGGAAGAGGATGTGGCACAGGAGGAAGAGGAGGAGGAAGAGGGGTCATTTCCACAGTTATCAGGCCAGTCATTCACAAGTGGCTCGGAGGGTGGGTCCCTGCACCAGCATAGGCAAGGTAAAAAATTTTCAAGCCAGGGCACAGTTCTGGAGGATGTGGAGGATGAGGATGATGATGATGAGGAGGAGGAGGAGGAGGAGGAACCGTGTTCACAGCAGGGTGGCACCCAACACAGCTCGTGGGCATCACTGGAGTGTGGCTGGGGGGATACAGAGGACACAGATGATACATCTCCCACAGCTTGTCTTTGCCACTGGGCAGCCTGGCACAAATGAGCGACTACATGCTGCAGTGCCTGCGCAAAGACAGCTGAGTTGCCCACATTGTAACTTGTGCTGACTACTGGCTGGCCACCCTGCTGGATCCCCGTTACAAGGACAACGTGCCGTCCTTAATTCCCTCACTGGAGCGTGATCAAAAGATGCTTGACTACCAGCGCATGCTGGTAGACGCGCTGCTGAAGGAATTCCCAAATGACACCGGGGGCTCAGTGGAAGCACAAGGCGGAGGCAGAGGAGGAGGAGGAAGAGGTCGCCAACGCAGCTGTGGCACCGCCAGCACCTCAGAAGGCAGGGTTAGCATGGCCAAAATGTGGAAAAGCTTTGTCAGCAGCACGCCACAATAAACAGCACCACCAGCTGATAGGCAGCATTTCAGCAACATGGTGGAACAGTATGTGTGCAAACGCCTACACGTACTGACTGATGGGTCTGCCCCATTCAACTTCTGGGTCTCCAAATTGGGCACATGGCCTGAGCTTGCCCTTTATGCCTTGGAGGTGCTGGCCTGCCCTGCAGCCAGTATATTGTCTGAACGTGTG
The DNA here is from genome assembly GCA_018402905.1 of Glandirana rugosa. Lineage (NCBI taxonomy): Eukaryota > Metazoa > Chordata > Amphibia > Anura > Ranidae > Glandirana > Glandirana rugosa. The sequence continues at coordinate 472,303 of BLSH010366765.1, forward strand.
TTTAGCATGGCAGGGGGCGTTATCACAGACAAGCGCAGCCGCCTGTCCACAGCCAAACATTTATTAAAATGAACCAGGCATGGATCCCACAAGACTTGTCTGTACCTTGTGCAGAATAGACATTTAGACCGGCCTGACAGCCATTGGTATGCTTTTTTTTTTTAATATGTCTCAATATTTTGGGGGCTACCCCAATTAGAAAAAAAAACAAACAAACAAAAAACAGTGTTGGTTACCTCCTCCACCGCCACTGCCACCTACACCGCCACGGTTACCGCCTCCTCAACCTCCTACACCACATCCACCTCCATCCACCTCCTCCTCCTCCATTTTTTATTTTTTTATGTGATTTTAAGTTATTTCCCTATCCACATTTGTTTTCAGGGCACTTGTCCTACTCTTACCCCCATTTTGCTTCCTTTTGCAGCCCTCTAGCCCTTTCCATGACTTTTTTAGAGCCATTTTTTGTGCCCAAAAGTTCGGGTCACCATTGACTTCAATGGGGTTCGGGGTTAAGTTCGGGTCAAGTTCGGAGCCGAACCCGAACTTTTTCACGAAGTTCGGCCGAACCCACCGAACTAGAACATCCAGGTGTTCGCTCAACTCTAGTCACTGGTCAGCTTGACCCCCAAATAGGGAAGGAAAGGCATGGCCCACTGAAACGGGAAGGTCTCTTGAAGATGAGTCACCCCTGCCCTAGGCAGGGACACATTGAGTGCCATGGACTTGTGTTGGTTGACCTCTAGGCCTGACACTGTATTGAAGCAATCCAATGCTTTAATTAGATTAGGCAACATAGTGCGAGGGGAAACAGAAGTTAACGGCCACCGCCTGAGATCGGTACCACATCCCTAATGTGCATGGAAAAAGAAAAAAGATGCTGGGATACTAAGCCACAGTCATATATGGGACTTTGTAGGTACACGGTCAAAACCCTCTCTGAATGATCAGACCAACATGATATAGATGAAATATACAAAATGTATTAATATAAATAACAACATGTAAAAACCCACAAGGAAGTGCGAAAAACACAATATACTACGTGTAAGTAAAATTCACCAAACAGAGCAAAAGTGGACCAAAAGGTCAAAATGCTTCCTGTCGAAATGGATGAGATGTAGCCAGAAACGACTAGGAAACAAAATAGGATACGTCCTTCCGACGCGTTTCGCCTATGATGGCTTCTTCAGGGGAGAATGGACAGAACCACATAACGGGTGTATGTATCCTAGACAGGTAGAAATGCAATCCGGTAAAATATAACACAATATAAAGACAAGTGTACAGATAATCATATAATATAGGCATTATCTCAGTAAAGGACATGCCTGAAGCAAACTACACAGTCTGATCAATAAATCAAGATAATATAACATTTAGAAAAAACATATCCTAATTACAACATATTGCCTGTAAATTTCATGATTGAGATGGATTACCTTAAAGTGTAAAATCAGAGAAAAACACTTGATGTGATAGCACGGTCAACCTCGGATGGACCAATAGGTCAGTGCCTTCTTAGAGGTATAGCTGTACAGGTCAAAGTAGCTGGATGGTCTCGGGGCCCTTGCTAGGTTTATCTCTGGAATAGAGTGACAGCCAGTTTTACGATGAAACTGGACATGTCGATATGGAGATTCTTCCGTGACTGGATAACCAGGTAGGCTCCAACTGGCACGA
>BLSH010366765.1:475958-525933 GCA_018402905.1 Glandirana rugosa
GCACTGACCTATTGGTCCATCCGAGGTTGACCGTGCTATCACATCAAGTGTTTTTCTCTGATTTTACACTTTAAGGTAATCCATCTCAATCATGAAATTTACAGGCAATATGTTGTAATTAGGATATGTTTTTTCTAAATGTTATATTATCTTGATTTATTGATCAGACTGTGTAGTTTGCTTTAGGCATGTCCTTTACTGAGATAATGCCTATATTATATGATTATCTGTACACTTGTCTTTATATTGTGTTATATTTTACCGGATTGCATTTCTACCTGTCTAGGATACATACACCCGTTATGTGGTTCTGTCCATTCTCCCCTGAAGAAGCCATCATAGGCGAAACGCGTCGGAAGGACGTATCCTATTTTGTTTCCTAGTCGTTTCTGGCTACATCTCACCCATTTCGACAGGAAGCATTTTGACCTTTTGGTCCACTTTTGCTCTGTTTGGTGAATTTTACTTACACGTAGTATATTGTGTCTTTCGCACTTCCTTGTGGGTTTTTACATGTTGTTATTTATATTAATACATTTGTATATTTCATCTATATCATGTTGGTCTGATCATTCAGAGAGGGTTTTGACCGTGTACCTACAAAGTCCCATATATGACTGTGGCTTAGTATCCCAGCATCTTTTCTCTTTTTCCATGCACATTAGGGATGTGGTACCGATCTCAGGCGGTGGCCGTTAACTTCTGTTTCCCCTCGCACTATGTTGCCTAATCTAATTAAAGCATTGGATTGCTTCAATATAGTGTCAGGCCTAGAGGTCAACCAACACAAGTCCATGGCACTCAATGTGTCCCTCCCTAGGGCAGGGGTGACTCATCTTCAAGAGACCTTCCCGTTTCAGTGGGCCATGCCTTTCCTTCCCTATTTGGGGGTCAAGCTGACCAGTGACTAGAGTTGAGCGAACACCTGGATGTTCTGATTCGGTGGGTTCGGCCGAACTTCGTGAAAAAGTTCGGGTTCGGCTCCGAACTTGACCCGAACTTAACCCCGAACCCCATTGAAGTCAATGGTGACCCGAACTTTTGGGCACAAAAAATGGCTCTAAAAAAGTCCTGGAAAGGGCTAGAGGGCTGCAAAAGGAAGCAAAATGGGGGTAAGAGTAGGACAAGTGCCCTGAAAACAAATGTGGATAGGGAAATAACTTAAAATCACATAAAAAAAAAAAAATGGAGGAGGAGGTGGAGGAGGTGGATGGAGGTGGATGTGGTGTAGGAGGTTGAGGAGGTGGTGACCGTGGCGGTGTAGGTGGCAGTGGCGGTGGAGGAGGTAACCAACACTGTTTTTTGTTTGTTTGGTTTTTTTTTCTAATTGGGGTAGCCTCCAAAATATTGAGACATATTAAAAAAAAAAAAGCATATCTTGATTTATTGATCAGACTGTGCAGTTTGCTTTAGGCATGTCCTTTACTGAGATAATGCCTATATTATATGATTATCTGTACACTTGTCTTTATATTGTGTTATATTTTACCGGATTGCGTTTCTACCTGTCTAGGATACATACACCCGTTATGTGGTCTGTCCATTCTCCCCTGAAGAAGCCATCATAGGCGAAACGCGACGGGAGGACATATCCTATTTTGCTTCCTAGTCGTTTCTGGCTACATCTCATCCATTTCGACAGGAAGCATTTTGACCTTTTGGTCCACTTTTGTTATGTTTGGTGCATTTTACTTACACGTACTATATTGTGTCTTTCTAACTTCCTTGTGGGTTTTTACATGTTGTTATTTATATTAATAAATTTTGTATATTTTATCTATATCATGTTGGTCTGATCATTCAGAGAGGGCTTTGACCGTGTACCTACAAAGTCCCATATATGACTGTGGCTTAGTATCCTAGCTTCTTTTTGCTTTTATAGTACGAGGTGAGGTGATAAATATTATTGCATCGTCTCCAAATAAACATAGCTTGTAATTACAGGAAACAACTTTAACACTCTTAATGTCCGGATGTGTCCGTATCTATAATGCTAAAAGAGATGAGAGCGAAAAGTGGGGTGGGAACGGGCAGTCCTGTCTAGTGCTAAGAGTAATAGGGGACCACTCCAAACTACAGCCAGAGTACTTGATATAAGCCTGCAGGTGATCATATAGGGACATAATTCAATCGAGGAATTTAGGGCTGAAACCCTATTTCCGCAGATTGCATTGTAAATAGTCCCAGGAAACTGTATCAAAAGCTTTTCTTATGTCTAGGGATAACAAATGGAGGGGGATCCGATGTTTGCTCGCTAAGTTTTGCAGTAGAATGACTATGGGCCTTTAATTGGACCAAGTGGTGTGATCAGAGTTCGGCTTGGGCAGCATCAACATAATAGTTGTCAATGTATTCCTAGCAAAGGCGTGTGGATGTAAAAGGTCATTGAAAGCGTTACTTAGTAAAGAGGCTAACCATGTTACAATTCCTTTCATAATAATTAACCAGGAAGCCATCTGGGACATGGGCGCTTATGGGATTTAAGGGACTTAATGGCTTGTAGAACCTCTTCGACTGAGGCGGGTCGCTTTAGGGACTCACGACTAGCAGTGCAGGCATAGCCAGATTATGGGAGAAAGAGTCAGCCTGAGCTGAGGAGAATTTGGTCTTGCCTGATATAACTGAGAGAGGTGTTTTCAAAATTCGGAAAGCCAGCTGGCAATTTTTAAGCAGTAATATAGCAACAGTTTTTCCCAACTCACTCCAGGACGGAAACACCTGAGCGATGATAGGCCCCTCCCTACAGGAAACACAGTCAGTACACAGCTGTTTAAAAGGCCCCACCTTACCCCTTGTCCCTCGGTATTGATTGTGTTTCTCCAACAGCAAAACGGTTGTCTTTTTCTCTGACCAGAAGATCAAAGAGTTGGATGGTCCCCTTGTGAGCCAGGTTTAGGAACGCCGGTGAGGGCCGCACTAACCTGCCGCCTTAGAGTTTCTCACAGGTCTGGGCATAACTGATGGTCCCCGCCATTGCATGCCACTCAAGCAGCTCAGGTCTCCTCCTGTCTTCCCCCATGTGCAGAGGGTGCCAGTTTACTGGAGTCCAGAGGGTGTAAGACACCATGGGGAGGACTTAGCACGCTCTAAGCCTCGCTCTGAAGCCGGAGCCTCTGGTCAAGAGCAGTAAGGGGCTGGAGCGCGCAACCCAGGAAGTGGTCTTAAAGCGCAGAAGAGAAACTGGTCTCACGTATCTAAAAGCGGAGGCTGAAGGACTCCTGTTTGCACCAGGACTCAGCGAGCTGCAAGGAGCTAAAAGTCTGCCAGGAACCACCTCATGGAGAAAGAGGATGAAATGGCAGCACAGGCCACAGTGGGCAAAAATGGCCAGGTAAGTTCAGAAAAAGGCAGAATGCCATAAGAAAGACAGAAGAAAGGCTGTCTGTTAGGCACCCCTGGCTATATTGGCCCTGGCCTCCCCTCCCCCCTTCCTTTAAAAAAATAAAAATTGGACCCCAGAAGGTGTGTGGGTATGCTATTGGTGCAGTGTACACAGCCTAACTTGGTTGCTCCCTAATTGGGACAGCAATTTGGAAGGGGGTGATTTTTTTGGCTGCTATCCCCTTCTCATGCGATCTTGAGGAAAGAGAAAGGCAAGCCCAGTGGCTGTGGTAAAGGGAAAGACAACAGTGGTGTGTGCTTCCCTTTTTATCTTGGGAGATTAGCAGCAGAATCCCTAATGGCAACCAGATGGACAATGAGATAGGACTCCCTCCCTCAATACAGGGTGCTACTATCCTTGCCCTTGGGTCTGGGAACAAATACCCTAGATGCGGTAGCTATTGCAACATCAAGTTGCCAGTCTCTCACTATAAATTCCTCAATAAGGATAAATATGGTGAAGAGTTGAGACCTGTTAGACGCAAATAGTCTCAAACAGGATATTTCTGCCACTAAACAAGTTGCACATTCCTAAAGGGTTAATTGGAAGGGATGTGAAGTGGTCTGCAGGACCATTAGATACACTAACGTGTATCTAATGATTGCTTGTTAAACCCCACAGGTGTCTGATTGTCTCTAGGATAAAATTGTGGCCACCTCTTCTTGAGGCTGACCTAATTGATCTCTAGGTCTATGCTCATTAAGACCTTAGATGCTTAGTAGGGTAACAGCTACTACTACTGTCGGGTATTCACCCACCTTAGACTTCCATTATTTAGAATTTTCTGGTTCTCCTTTGGTGGATGAAGGGTTAGTATATAGGTTCAAGGCTATGCCTATGATAAATTTTCCCTTTGGGGGGCAGTTGCATATACCATCTAAAGCATTTAAAAAGGAAAGGTGATGGCGCTGACTAGGCTGCTAAATAAATAAGTGCTAGTGAAAGAAAAAACCGTGCCTGCAAAATATTTCACCCTGCACTATATGTGCGTGCTGACAACATAAGATAATGCATACACATAAAAAACATGGGTTAACAAAAATGGCATAAATAATTAGCACAGATAGTAATTAGTGTCATAAGTATTGTGAATAAATGTCCACTTAGGTATCCCAACACCACGTGAATCCTGTTTCTCAATGTAAGTGATTGCTCCACTGATGTTCATCCAAAAAGTGAAGGTGGCAACTCACCAAAAAGTTTTGACCCCTTTTTACAGGAAGGTCAAACCCAGCATGTTCCCAAGTCCTGGGGTGTTCTGAGACTCCACTCCTCTCCACTAGAGGGATATGGCCAGGTGCTACAATGTAAGAAGGACTCCACAGGAGACCATGAAGGAAGTCTTATAGTGCAGTAAATTTATTTAAGATTAAAAGCAATGTAGGATAAAAAGCTTTCACTCACATTTGTCTGTGCCATAGACCCGACACTGAGGTGTATTCAGCAAGATATAAGCGAGCCAGTGAATGCTTGGGCCGGTCGCTGTGAGAATAAACGTCTCCTGGGAGACATTTGTTACAGCAGCACTTCTGGGTCCCAGTATCCCCTATCATCACACGGGACGATATCGAGGCTTGGAGCACACACAAATCCTGAGAGATCACCGTATCTCACAGCGACCGGCCTACCCTAGGGACTAAAGTTTGCTAGTGATATTTCTGTGTGTCATACAACTATACACTGTTGCTAATTAAAAAATGCACAGCATTTAAAGTTGTTAGTGACATTACTGTCGGTCATAAGACTGTACCCTTTTGCTAATCAGAGATGCACAGCATTTTAAGTTGCTAGTGACTTTTCTGTTATATCACTGCACACTATTGCTAATCAAAGATGCACAGCATTTAAAGTTGTTAGCGGCATTTCAGTCGATCATAAGGCTTTACTCTGCTGCTAATCAGAGATGCACAGCAGTAAAGTTGCTAATGACATTTCTGTTCTATGTCTGTATGACTGTCTCTAATCAAAGATGCACATCATTTAAAGTTAGCGACATTTCTGTCGGTCATAAGACTGTACCCTGTTGGTATTCAGAAATGCACAACATTCTAAGTTGCTAGTGACAATTCTGTTATATCACTGCATGCTGTTGCTAATCAAAGATGCACAGCATTTAAAGTTGTTAGCAACATTTCGGTTGATCATAAGGCTGTACTCTGTTACTAATCAGAGATGCACAGCAGTAAAGTGACATTTCTGTTCTATATCTGTATGACTGTCGCTAATCAAAGATGCATACATAGGTCTGTACCCTGTTGCCAATCAGAAACACACAGCATTGAAGTTTGTTAGTGTCTTTCTGTTTTGACCGTACCTTGTTACTAAGCAGAGATGCACAAGGTTTGACTTGTACATTTTCTGTTTTCATATGGGTTATATGACGGTACCTTGTCAAACATCAGCAATGCAAAACACTGGAGTTTTGTGTTCTTTTTTTTTGTTTTTACATTTGGCTGTACATCAGAACATGCAACAATGAAGACTGTTGGTGTCCTTCCTATTTATATATTTGTGATAGCCATAGCTTGTTACACTTTTAAAATACACAACTCTGAAGTTCACGTCATGTCATTTCTGTGATGGTCTATCTAGCTGCACTTCAGTAATACACAACATGGTTGTCTATGATCTTTATATTTGTGATATCAATTATACATGTATCACTTTTATTGCAGACCTGACTGTCCCATGGACACGGAGGGCAAGGAATTCTGTATATATATATATATATATATATATATATATATATATATATATGATTCAGTTGTAGGTTCCCCAGTTTGTATTAGGGAGCGCCTCCCTCCTTCTTTGATTCTGCATGAGATTACACTTTTTTCCTTTTGGATATTATCATAATTACTTGTCTGAAGGTACAGTGACATGCACCATTACCACTTTGCTGCTGTTACTATCCCAGTACTCAGGGGTTGCATTATTTTGAATGTTTATGGATAGAGGTATTGCACAAGGGTTGGGGGTAGGGGGGTGGGTTAGTGGTTTACTGTGCCAGTACATCTGGATTGTTTACTGTAGTGTTTTGTTTTTCTCTATGTTTGTATATCGTCTCTATTGTCTTTACACTTGTAAAACCCAATAAACAGAATCCCCCCCCCCCAAAAAAGCAGTTTCACTTTCACTCACACTTATAGGTCTCCATACCTTCACAACCCTGTGAATGAACAATGAAAGCAGAAACATCTCTCTGCCAATATTCTTTCTCCTATCTTCATGGGTCCTTGAACTGCAGCACTCCTCCCCATTTCTACGCTCTGCTTTACAGACTGTACAGTAGACTGCAAAAGGCTCATAAGAAGTCAAATTCAGGTATACTTCTTGCATAAAAATGCATGTATTGAGATATTATTGATTACAGAGTTGCCTTAACCTGAGCCTTTTATATTTGACTGGAGTTAAGCTTTAATAGTTAATCCCCAATGGAGCACCTCTTACCTTTTTTTGGGCAGCATTCCACCTTTTCCTCTTTATGCAGATGTGCAAATTTGAACTAGTTTCCAGAAACTTTGCACACTGATGACAAACTGGCACACCTTCATTGTCATTTCCAACCTTCAAGGCAGATTTCCTTCTTTCCCCTCCCCTGTTCTCCCACCCTACACACACACACATACACACACATACACACAAACACACACACACGTACACATACACACAAACACACACACACACTATTCTGAAGGCATCACAAAAGACACGAGTATGCTTTATGATGTCTGTACAAGTCATGGGCAGAACAGTCCTACGGAAGCCAGGTAATGGGTGCATAGAGAGGGACACAGATTCATAGTATAGCAAAACGGAACATAGCAATGCTTGCTATAAGCAAACTATTTTAACCAGTGCTTTGTGCTTTATATATACTCACAGCTTTTCTCTGTTGAAAGCAAACTCAGAAGCCCAAAATAGAATAGTGATGCAGTGAAAAGAAGACAGTTGTGTCTATATTCATGACATCTGGGGTAGAAGCAGCTTCCCTGGTTTATATTGTATGGGATTTTTTTTTCAAAAGGCCTGTACAGTATTTGAGCAACAAAAGGTGTATATACTTTTTTCCGGGCTTAAAACAGATGATGAAACCGAATTAATGACAACTCTAGCTTCTTATGTTTTTCATCTTTTGAACACTAAAACACCTAATACTTGGTATTACTCACTGACCATGCTGGTTTCTGATTGGTCTACTCTCATTGATATCACCACACCTACATTGTAATCAAAGCAAGAACAAGAGAATTGCGAGACTTTGATTGAGGTCTATGACGTGTAAATCAAATGTACCTTCATCCCTACTTGGCGAAATTGCAAAGAAGAGGGTTGGGACTTTAGATGAGGCACGCACTTGGAAAGCAAATAATCACTGTAGATGTGTGAAAAAGTATATTAGTAGTTGTAGTTCCATAAAAAGTAATAAAAAACAACATGCACATATAGTGTGAATACAATGATATATATATATATATATATATATATATATATATATATATATATATATATATATATAATATAATGCAAGGGCACAGTAATTCATTATGGCTAGCAGCATATCACTTTCTTGAATCCATATTATGTAAAATCCTTGATAGATTGAATGTAATAAAATTGAACCTGATATTACACTGTTTGTAGTGAGGTTTTGAGTTGCAAACACATAGTTGAGGCATCAAGAGCTCGACGCATTCCGTTTTTTATCTACCACTCATCAGGAGCAGATGTGAAAATAATGTCTAAAAAAATATGTGAGTAAATAATGAATCACATTCCATACTCATGGCTAGCCTGTAAGTATGGGTGGGTGTTTTACCACTCCGCCTGTCCCCATGAGTTTGACCTGTTCTGATTCATTATTTACTCACATATTTTTTAGACATCATTTTCACATCTGCTCCTGATCAGTGGTAAATAACCACAAATGCATCAAGCTTTTGATGCCTCAACTATACGTTTACAACTCAGAACCTCACTACAATCAGTGTAATATCATGCTTCATTTTATTACATTCTATACGTGTAAGCTGTTTTATATGATTTTTTTATGGACCTATAAATAAATATACTTTTTTTTACAAATCTACAGTGATTATTTGCTTTCCAAGTGTGTGCCTCATCTAAAGTCCCAACCCTCTTCTTTGCAGTTGTAATCAAAGAAGGACTGTCCTAGGACTCTTGATCAAGAAGAGTATAAAGGTCACCATACATGTTACAATCTGACTGTTTATTCTTCGTACAATCAATTTTAAACTTACCAAAAACCATGTAAAATGAGGACCTACCTAATCTAACCAATTGATATATACTCAATCAGGCAGGCCCTTGCACTACATAGTTGTTGGTAGATGTGTGCTTTGCTTCCTGCTTTTAATTGTTACATTATAGTTTTGCCTTAATGCTCTTTCTCACAAGTCTAATGTAAATTAACAACTATTTAGAGGGCAGTGATTGCACCAAGATACAGATATCCCTCTAGTGACTAATCTGCAATTATATGAAAGTATAAGTATATAAAAATGGGATGGTCACAAAAAAAATAATAAGGCGAACACTGGTAATAAACACTACATACTGTACAAATAAGTTGTACTTTCCATTTAAGTACAATGGGATACATTTTGAAATAAGCATTTGAGCAGTGTCCTATTCATATCATCTTCAATTTTTTCAACTGACCTGTTCCTTTCTTTTTTGTACTTAGTATGTATAATATTACTTTTTTGTCTTTGTTTAAATAAATGTATCAATCATCAGTCAAAATAGAACCAAAATATCAACCCTATTTAACTTAATCAACCTTCTAAGAGAAAAAATAAATGGTTTATGTAATGAACAGCTTTCAGAGCATCTACTTTATTCTTAACTGTTCATGTAGAAAAATTGAAATTTCACTAAATCTCATTATCATTCCCTTTCACATTCCCTATTTATACTTACAGTTCATGTGGAAACATGCCTCACAAATGTATAAATCTACAGTTGCTTATGGAATGTGTTCTGCACTTAGCTCATGTCAATTTCAGTTTCACTTTAATACATATTACATAATAAAATGTTGTTTTTTTTTAAAATCAAAAAGAGCAAGGTGTTTTAAAGTGTATGTAAGCTCAAAATCTGTTTTTAAATATGCTTGCTATCACTGTATATAGCTTTGTTAAGCAAATACATTCTAGTTAATCTATCACAAAGTTTATTTTACATAAGATAATATTTAGAAATTGTTACATATTTTCACAACAATGACATAGATAGCTGCCAGAAATGGTGACATACCAAAAAAAAATACCAAAAAAAAAAAACCTCTAGCAGTGTAATACAATAACAGCTCTATACTTAGAATTTTACCAACCACAGTTAACGTATTCAACATGAAATAACTATCAGTATCTCCTTTCTTTGGTAATAACTGAAGTCATACAATTTATCCAGTGAGACCAAATCACTTCAAATTTAGACATGGTATTGTGCATAAAGAAATGCATTTATTAAAGTGGTAGTATACTCTTCTATCATTTTCAGCCAAGGAAGCTGCCATCTTGGCCTCTGTTTAATCTACAACTGCCATGATGCTGCACACGTGATCAGCTATAACACCAGCCATTGGATGGTATGACAGTTTGGTTTAGAGCACAACCAATGGGAGTGTTACATTTCTGGCATGTGCTGGAAATGGAACTGGTTTTTAAACTGTTAAATGGATGGGTATACTACCGCTTTAAGTTCAGTAATCAATTCTGAAAGAGACAGTGGGTGAAGTGAGGTCCACTTCAAACAATCATCCTACAGGCAACAAATAATGCTCTAGAAAGAGCAAACTTTAAATGTGTGCCCATTGAAGACATATCAAAATAACCTAAAAGACATGTAAGTGGCATAAACGATGTATAAAAGATATATTGATAATTGTCACACACAAAGCGGTGGAGACAAGCATGGTCAAATGAGTGGCACTTAGCAGATTTAATGGATACAAAAATATTTATTATAGGTTTTAAATACACAATAATTTCACCGTGCTGAGGCCCATAAAATCTCGGGGATATTCACCCTTGTTAATGCAACTAAATCAACGATGTGAAAACAAACAAGGACGTGTCACAACACATAGCATAGAATAAAAACTCGTCCGGACGCCAGGTCAGATGCATTCCCTGGATGTCCTAGGGGAATTCCCCATATGGTTACTATCAATGTCTATGTATAATAAGGACATCCCTGGTGTGCACCTTTCCCTGGTGGCTCAAGCATATAATATGGAGAAGGAGAGAGGGAAGGATGGGGGGAGAGGAATAGGGGGAGATGGGGTGAGTGGTAAGGGATGGGCAAGTGGGGACCCACTTGTCTCTACGCAGCTGATGATGAGTAGATATTGAGGATTTAAATATTGATGTCCATCTGTAGTCCCATTCCACTCTAGGGAGTAGATGCACAGTGTACTGGTCGGTTTCTTCCCATGTGCAGTGCAGCCACTCTGCTAATGTGGGGGCAATAGGTCACTACTAAGTGTGTGATGCTTATGCTTCAGGTTGAAATCATGCTGTCCTTGTGCTTGCCAAGCAAGTCCCAACACACTTCCCCCTTACAGAGTGGTTGGCGTGTTAGGCAGTGCTAACTCCCGCCCGGTGCTGGCCCTTAGTACACTGTGTGTATATATCCATAATGGTACCTTATCTCCCACAGATCCATGTCAATGCTCCGGAGTGCAGTGGCGGTGCAATGTCCATATGCTCCTGATCCCCTGTGCTTGTAGCACCTTGCTCTCTGTGCGAATGCTCCCCAATGCGAGTGTTCGGCAGCTCCTCCATGTGTGTGTGTGTGACAATTATCGATATACGTTGTTTACAGGTTAGAGTGATATGGCCAAAAGGTATAACAGTCATCAATAGGATATCAAACCACCAGCACCACATTCCAATCCCCCCTTTCTTTCTGATGTATAAAAGATCCATGCAGATGCCACTAAATGGCACAGCAAGAGTCAGCTGTAACTCATGCCACATCCCAAAGAAATGGGAATATGAAAGATTATACCCCAAGGGGATTTTTTAGGCAATAGCAGGCCAAGAAAATTCAGGAAGGTAGAAATGCACCTGTCACACACAGCATTTAAGGTGTGGAGTATAAGAATGATAAGGCCATTCACAGATGGAGGGCAGAGACCAAAGGTCACTCACGAGGACCAGCAGCAAAAGTGGAATTGATCATGCGGGGATCTGCTTGATGGACTAGATGTAATGCCAAATGTGGGTCCCACCAGATGGCCGGAGAGTGCATTCTCCAAATGTATGTAAAAATAAAGGAGCAAGATAAACTCTGTGAAGAATAAATATTGATTAATTTTATGCGAGGGAGATAAAGAGACAATCTCTGCAGATTTTAAAATACTTTCCCAAGCTTTGTCTGTAATAGGATCAACATCCTCCTCCTACTTCATACTACACTACATAGGAAACTTTAATAGATATGCTTCCGAAATAAAAAGTGAGATGAATGGGAAGGAGTGGGAGGCTAGGCCAGACTGTGAGCATACAGGATGTCTTAGTTGAGGAATTTGATAAAATTGTGAGAAAGTCAGGATATCCACATGTTTTCATCTCCTAAAACCTTGAAATTTAAAGAGTTCTGAAAAAGATTTATTATTCTAGATCGGGGTAAATCTAGTAAGTCTAATAATACCTAATAATCTTTTAGCAGTGGCCCAGCATTTACCCAATGAAAGAGGAGTAACAATAGGAGTTTAAATGTAATATATAGTGGTGTCTTCAATATATGTAGTATGTGCCTTCCATTAGATAGAGCCAAGAGAATATTAAAAGAAGAACTGACATAATCACTTCATTCTCAGACAGCCAGGCGTGGCAGCTGAGCAGCTTAAAAATAGATTCAAGGATTTGGGACTGTAAGACCTCAAGTTTAATTCTAGGAATTATTTTCTTCCAGATTAGAGCTCTAAAAGCGGTGTTAATTTTAAAAATATTTTGTTCTGCTACAAAAAGGAGAATTGTACAGAAGATATTTTTAACGTTTTTTCCACCCACTACAGATAAAGGGAATTCACACAAATATTTACTTTGAATTTGGAACCTGGTTAAAAAAGGAAAAATATTTAATGAAATATAATGCAGGGAGCACAAGATATAGTATTTCCAAGATTTAACAAAAAGGTAACTACTGGGTCAAGGAGTAACATCACGGACTTCTCCCAATTAATACAGAGATCAAAAGAATACCTTACCTTTTTAATAATTGAAATTAATTCCAGGCCTGTGGAAGACAAACATGGACTCGATATACAACCCAACAGCCAACTGAAGGAAATCTCAAAATCTCACAACAGACTAACGATGCTGCTGCCAATTGCTAGACAGTAATCTAGTGTTGCCAGCCCTTACCTGTGCTGTTACTGGCAACATTTCCATGTAAGAAACTTTGCAACAGCTGCTCAAAAAAAACGCTTTACTTTAGAATACTGTATCCAGTGATGCATGATGGAAAATATACTCAAAGATCGATTTGGAGTTTAACTCTTACTGTTCTTTGATTGTTTGATCGATGTACAAAATAGGAGTGTGATTATGTTTACCCAGTTTATCAAATACCAAATTACAACTAATTTTGAATATTTTACAGCCTAGCAGGAAGCACTACTCAACAGCCCTAAGATTAGGCGCAGAGCCCCCACTTCCTAGCAAATATTCCATCTGAATGCTCTAACCCCACTATTCTAGAATCTCTGCAGCTAAACAAATTATATATTTCATGCAATCTATATACTCAGTCAATTCATATTGTCACTGCAGGAATGATTGCTTAAAAGTGGTGCATTGCATGTTAACACCTCAAATTCCAAGAGAACAAGTTAAAAAAAGTCTCTGTATAATCGAAGATCAGGCATCATATGTCTGTCAACTTTTTCATGTCATTCCTCTCTTTGTCTTTCCTCTGAATCCAAACTTCCTTTATAGTGATCTCAAAAAAGAAATATAGTGTAGTATGTTCAACCCACCATGCCTCAAATCTTTTCTTATATGCTCACTTTTTCAATAAAATTCTGTGTCAATACATAACCATTTGTGTATTTGTTCTCCAGTATTCTTTTTTTATATGCCCTTACCCTTCATATACAGTACTCTGTTCCTCCTTGTGTCTGTGTCTCAATAGCTGTCTTGCATAATGATCCACATGGATTCCCCAATATAAAAAATACCAATATTGTGTAATATTGTTTGCCAAAAATTATATTTAGATAGAAAACCTCTCACCTTTATAATATGTTAGCTGTGCATTTCCTTTTACTACCCACAGAAAAATTCCACCAAGTGAATCGCCTCAGCTGACTTGTGCAAGTAATCCACAGATGTAAAAAAAAAACGAATATAGTATAATATTGCTTACCCATAACACCTAAATTAAACGTCAAATCACTCACATTTCCATATCACCAAAATAGTGCATATCCCTTTAAGTGATCCAAATCCATCACATGCAAATGTGTAATAGTATCTAACAATGCACCTTATTAGATCGGTGCTCCTTTAGTCACTTTTCACAAAAATCATCCACTTCCAATAGTCTTCCTTCACTCCAGCCTCTCTCCAGGGTTCCCATGCAAAAAATATCATGCAAAGATCGTAGTGCAGAAAATCCTTATAAAATCATATATGTATTAAAATCTATGCACTTACAAACATTCAATGAAAAAACACCTTGTAACCACTTCTAAAATGGCTGCTGCAGCACTTCCAGTGTGCATAACCATGTCACTTCTGGCGTCTGACATCAGTTTCAAAAGGTTTCATCATCAAGACTTCTTCCCAGGATGTGGGATCCTGGGAAGAAGTCTTAATGATGACGCTAGTCGGAAGTGGCATCAGATGCTGGAAGTAATGCGGTCACCTTTATTATTGAAGTCAGCTCTTTATACCAGCCTATTTGCCTTGTGTGCATGTTTGGTTTGTTTTGAGACAGTGTTAACTTTTTATTGTGTACTAAAAAAGTTAATAATAGTTTAACAATTCTTGAAAAATCATTGGATGTGAAGTAGACTGGGACAATTATTTGGACAATTTATTGGTTGCATGTTCATTTAAAATTTTAAAGGAAATAAAATATTAGATACAATACAATAACAACATACAACAATAAACTATGCAAACATCATTGTATGGAAGTTAGACTGTCCTATGTTTCCATGCAAACTCTGGACTTCTGCAAACTGGACTGGGGCTGTAATATTAAGGGTGAATGAATATGACAAATACTTAAATAGCATTTGAATAATGCTGATTTAACACCACTTGACCCTTTTGTGTTAGCTTGGTATTTAAGGGCTGTCCAGTATGTTATTTCATATTTCAGACAATTCCCCTTGTGCAAACAGCAATCACTAAAATTACTGATAAAATAAATGGCAAACCGTTTGAGTTGGCGCTGAAGAGTTATAGTAATTTCACTTCCAGCCCTGTCATTTTTAGTCATAAATGTCTATTCTTGTAGGGTACAGCTGATATGCATGACAATGTCTGTCGTCCTGCTAGTGGACTTTTTTAACATCCTTAAAATGAGAAAACTGGCTAAACTTACATTTTCAACATATAGATACATATTCATAAACATATGAAATCATTTGAATGAAATTGGACAGAAAAGGATCCAAAACTTTAGTCACAACTGTTTTACATTGAAACACCTATTTAGTTTGTCCACATAAAAATACACCACAAGCACAAAAATCTGTGACTGTACGGCACACATCAATAAATGATAAACACCTTACCCCCTTCTCTCACTGGAGGTGATATAGATAACGTGGTGGTGGATGACTTAAGAAAACAACTGGAACTTTGGTGTCCCCTCTTTCAACTTTTTGAAATTCCTCAAAATTTTTCCTTCCTCTTGTGGTTAAGGGGAATCTTCAATTTATAACTTTAAGAGACTGTCTGGAATTTATTTACTATTGCTGCTGATGAACTTTATATGTTTGCACTTGATATACACGTTTGCACCTTATATGGTTTAAATATTTAATTGGTGGTGTTTGCAAGTATAAAACACCTTTATATATTTTGATTTATGTGGGTTTGCAATATGACCCTTTTTTGCACTTTATATTTATTGTTTACAGGTATGCACTTTACTTTGTAGTGCGACATAGATAGATTATTTTGATTCACGGTGGTATTATCACACAGTTTTGTCGCAGCTTTTGTGATTTAATATCTAAGTGCGGTATATTTACAATTTTTAATAACTGTAGAGCTGACTACGTGGACAGCTTGGTCAGTGGCTTATACCATGTCTATGATTTGATGTTTGGGGTGAATATCTTCTGTGTGAGCTGTGCATTGTCCCAATTTGACCAAACCAAAGCAGTTTCTGGGTAGTGTTCTCCTTTAAGCTACAAAATGAATTACAATTAACTTGTGTCTGTCTTCTAATACATACATATACATATGTGTACATGCATTATAGAGCATTTTAAAAGCCATATTTTAACCTTTGTACATTGCATGCTTTTTGCAAAATGTTCTATTTGTTGGTATTGCTGCATTGTGTGTTCATTGTTATTTCACATAATCCATTGTTTCATATGTATAAAATAATTTTCAGAACAAAAATCATACAATATAACAAGCTAAAATGTGAATTTATTATTAAAATTGAACTGATTTACAACAGGTTGCCCTTAACCCTTTCACTACCAGGTCCGTACGCCAGACGAACCCACAGAAGTGCCCGCAGGTGGCCAAGTCCATACGCCATACAGACCTCATTTCTCCCTCTGCTATAAAACATAGAAACATAGAAAAGTGATGGCAGAAAAAGACTGAGTAGTCCATCGAGTCTGCCCCTTTTTGTTTATTTATTTAAAAAAAAATTTTTTTTTGATAATTTTTTTTTTTTTTTACATTAACCTTGTTGTCTGACTATAGATTTATGTTTATCCCAAGCATGTTTGAAGCCATTTACTGTTGACTGTCTCACAACCTCTGTTGGTAGTTTATTCCAATCATCAACCACCCTTTCAGTAAAATAATACTTTCTAAGATTAGTTTTGAACTTCCCCCCAGTTAGTTTGAGGTCATGTCCCCGTGTTCTTGATTTTGGTTTCATATTGAAAAGACTGATCTCCTGAACCTTATTCACCCCCTTGATGTATTTAAAGATTTCAATCGTGTCTCCCCCTCTCCCTTCTTTCCTCCAGACTGTACATATTAAGTTCCTATAAGGTCATGGTCACTTCAGACTCTGCTGAACAATTCTATAACTCTGATCAGCAGATTACAATCAACTTATTAGAGTTATTAACCCTAAATGTGACCGCTCCCCCCTTTATGCCACTGCTTCCCTGTCCCCAGCCTCTCCACCTCCCGCCGCTCCCTTCCACCTAAAACTGCTCCCCTGCTCTCATTTCCTATCCCCTTCACTGCTATTATTCCCCCCAGCGCTGATTACCCTCTCCACCCGATCTGACCCCCCTGCAAATTTGATTCCTCCGCAGCTACCATCATAAGCTGGCATCCCTCCTCTGCCACTCCCGCCAGCTGATGTAGCATGGGGATTAGAGGGTCTCCAGATGTGCCCCCCACCAGTCAGATCACCCCCATACCGGCCCCCACACCACTGATCTATCCCTGCTCCCAGCAGCATCCCTCCTTCCCAAAGGCTAGGGATCATGGGGGGGAGGGGGGAGCAGTGCAGGTGCGGGTGAAGTTGGGGCTTGGTAAACATATGTTTACCACCTCCCACCCTGTAGTACAGTGGGCGCAGGCAGCGATCACTGTGATCACTTCTAAATTCCCACTGGCAGCTGATCATAGTAAACCAAGAGTGTTACTATGTTTCCAACTGTCAGTTTATGAATGAATGAGGAACCTCAATACAGATTCCTTATTTCATTCAAGTAAAGTGCTGCAGAGAAAATGACTTTCTTCAGTCCCTTTCTCTGTCTCAAAAAAAGAGATAGGGGGTCTGTTTAGACCTCTGATATCTCACCGAAGACCTCCCCATAATAATAAAAAAAACATAGTAAGACCCAGTGACTTTTTTGGAGAATTGCAATCCCCCCCAGGTCTGCCCGCAGTCAGCCTCTCCACGGTGACGCCCCCGCTCCCGCACTCACCCCTCCACAGTGACAGTCTCCCCCTGCACTCACCCCTTTAAGGCTTCCTCAGCTTCTCCTTCCAGCCAACCTGATCTGCCTCCTGTCCTGGCTTGAAAAAAAAAAACTCATACAAACGTATATGAGTCCAGCAGCGCCCTGTAGGGTGCCCCTAATGGACGCTCCTGGTAAGACCCCTTTCACAGGGAGTGGACTCTGTCAAGCAGATCCACCTGCTCAGTGGCTGAGCAGGGGGATGACAGGTCCATGTCTGCTCTTTATCAGCAGCCCGCTGTTCTCTATTGGGCGGTCAGATAGAAACAGATTGCCTTTCCATTTCCATCCAATGCCATCCGATCCGGTCTGCTAGATGGATGGGGAATGGGATCCCTATCCGTCTGTTTTTAGTAGACCGGACCTGATCGGATGCAGGCGGGTGTAAACGGACACATGGTCATTTACATAAGCATCTCCATAGAGAACAATGGGTGGCCCAATTGGGCCCACCTGAAAAATGGACAGGCAGACCCAATCGGTCTGCTTGTGTGAAAGGGGCCTAAAGCCTTGTTCACACAGGGCATACACAGTGTACCTTTACCGGGATGCACAGGTATTCTGTGCATCTCTGTGCAGACAGTCTCATAGATGTAATTTGGGATATAGCACCTGCACAAACAGAGCTGTTGCTCCCAATTTAACATCCATGTAGGACCACTAAATGTCCCTGAGCTCACACTGTCACCCACACCCACACAGATGTCAGATTGGGAATAGCAGCTATGCCTGTGCAGCCGTTGCATCCCAGTTGAGATAAGGGGCACTGCCTGTACGGGGATGCACGGAACACCTGTGCATCCTTTTGCGTGTAAAACATGGCCCTCCATGCGTGTACACTTTAGTATGCCACATGTGAATGATGCTTTAGTAGGAATTTAGCAGGAATTTTGTAAGTTATGTTGTGTTTATGTGTACTATTAACCGCTTGTCGACCGCCGATCGGCATCTGACGGCGACAAGCTGGCTCTCCTGCACAAATCGGTGGCTGCGGGATCGAGCCTAGTGAGCGCGCGCGCCGCCGGAGGCGCGCCCGCACGCTCACTGTGTTCGGGTAGGGCCAGGGAGCGGGTGCGGTGGAGTCGATCTCCACCGGCCACCCGCGATGCCCCCCCAGAGCAAAAGAACGGAGGTCCGTGTAAGTAAACACGGACCTCCGTTCTGTGAAGGGGGAAGGGCTGTGATCACAGCCTTCCTGTACATGGAGGCTGTGACCACCTCCCTTCCCCAGCTAGGGCAGTCCCCACACAGTTAGAACACGCCCAGGGAACACTGTTAACCTTTAGAGCGCCCCCTGCAGGTTAACCCCTTCACTGCCAATGGCATTTACACAGTAATCAGTGCATTTTTATAGCCTGTATAAATGCCAATGGTCCCAAAAAAGTGTCAAAATGGTCCGACATGTCCGCTGAAATATCGCAGTACCACTAAAAATCGCAGATCGCCGCCATTACTAGTAAAAAAATTTTAAAAAATAAAAACCCCAAAAATGAATTCTCATCATCCGTAAACGCGACCGTTTTTGCGCAAACCAATCAATAAACGCCGATTGCGATTTTTTTTTATCACAAATATGAGGAAGAATATAAATCGGTCAAAACCCATGAAAAAAAATGTTTTTTTATATTTTTTTTTGGATTTGTATTTTAGCAAAAAGAAATTTGGGTTTTTTTGCAAAATTGTCGCTCTTCTTTTGTTTATAGCAGCGATCAGAAATGACACAGCGGTAATCAAATACCACCAAAAGAAAGCTCTATTTGTGGGAAAAAAAGGACACAAATTTTGTTTGGGTACAACGTCGCACGACCGCGCAATTTTCAGTTAAAGCGACGCAGTGCCGAATCGCAAAAAGGGCTCCGGTCCTAAAGCTGGAAATCCTTCCGGGGCTGAAGTGGTTAATATTAGTGTATTTTTAGTGAAAATAGTGATATGATGAACATTTGCACAATTATTGCAGGGCCCAAAAAATCAGTAGCACTTTTTTTTTTTATTCTACAGGTCATGTGCTTTCAGAAAATGAGGGATCTTTTCAAATTCTGAAAGCTTTAAGTGAAAAATGATAACCTCCAAATTTTTAGGGTAAATTATTTGTATTTACAGTTTTGTGTACCTTCAGTTTTCACGATTTCACAAAAAGATGCAATTTAAATTGTACAAATATTTGTTATTTATTAACTCAATACAGTTTTAACTTTTATATTTACTAGGGATTCAGCAGGAATATTGTACATTTTGCCATGTATGAATCCACTATTAATGATTTTAGTGTATTTTTAGCGAAAATATTGTTTTGATAAACATTTTCGCAGATATAGCAGTGCCTTAAAAATCAGTAGCACCTTTTTTTTATTCTACTGGTCATGTGCTTTCAGAAAAGTTATGGTTTGGGGGGTCTTTTATGAAGTCTGAAAGCTGTAAGTAAAAAAGGAAAACCTCCAGATTTAAGAAATGTCTGTGTACGTCCGATATTTATTATTTCTCAGAAAGGAGCAATTTAAAATTTAGAAATATTTGTTATTTATTAACTCAAAACAAGTTAAGCTTTTATATATAGTAGGAATTTAGCAGGGATGTTGTAAAATTTGCTGTGTCTGTATCTGCTAATAATGATTTTAGTGTATTTTTAGTGAAAATATTGCTTTGGTAAACATTTGAGCAAATATCATGGGGCCTTAAAAATCAGTAGCACCTTCTTTTTATTTTACTGGTCCTATGATTTCAGAAAATGTATGGTTTGGGGGGTTTTTAACAAACACTGAAAGCTGTGTGGGAACAGCAAAAACCTTCAGATTTTTAGAAAAATTTAGTTATTTCGATTTTTGCGTATGTTCAATTTTCACCATTTTGCAAAAAGGTGTAATTTAACAACTATTTGTTATTTATTAACTCAATACAGGTTAAAGTGATTGTAAAGGTTTTTTTCAAATAACTAACATGTCATACTTACCTCCTCTGTGCAGCGGTTTTGCACAGAGTGGCGCCGATCCTCCTCTTCTGGGGTCCCCCAGTGGCACTCCTAGCTCCTCCCCACATCGAGTGACCCTTCAGGGAAGCACTTTCCCTGGTGTCACGCGTGCGGGCATGCTCCCGAGTCCTACTTCTGCATCCCTTGACACAGACAGCAGGACTCGGCCCCGCCCCCTGGCTCCCGCATCATTGGATTTGATTGACAGCAGCAGGAGCTAGTGGCTGTACTGCTATTAATCTATCCAATAAGGACCCAAGACACTGGCTAGAGCGGGTGTGCTCATCCCCTGAGCAGGAACGATCTGGCCCAGATAAGTAATTGGGGGCTCTGGGGGCAGCTGCACAACAAAAGGTTTTTCACATTTATACATAGCATGCATTAATGTGAAAAACTGCCAGGGTTTACAACCCCTTTAAGCTTTTTTATTTAGTAGGGATTTAGCAGGACTTTTGTAAAATGTGCTGTGTTTATATCTGTTAAAATGATTTTGAGAATTTTTAGTGAATATATTGTTTTGATAGACTTTGCGCGAATATCGCGGGGCCTTAAAAATCAGTAGCACCTTCTTTTTATTCTACTGGTCCTATGCTTTCAGAAAATATATGGTTTGGGGGGTCTTTAACAAACTCTGAAAGCTATAAGAGAACAATGAACACCTTCAGACTTTTAGAGAAATGTGGTTATTTACATTTCTGCGTACGTTTAGTTTTCACCATGTTGCAAAAAAGACGTAATTTAAAAATTACAAATACTGGCTATTTATTAACTCAATACAGGTTAAGCATTTATATTTAATAAGAATTTAGCAGGAATGTTGTAAAATGTGCTGTGTTTATATCTGCTAAAAATAATTTTAGAGAATGTTTAGCAAATACTGTATATTGTTTTAATAAACATTTGCGCAAATATCACTGTGCCCTAAAAATCAGTACCACCATATTTGTATTCTACTGGACATGTGCTTTCAGAAAATATATGTTTGGGGGGTCTTTAACAAACTCTGAAAACTGTAAGGGAAAAATAAAAAAGCAATGGAAACATTTCAAAAATGGCCTGGTCACCTGAGTGTAAAAATAGAGCTCAGGGCCTGGCAGTGAAAGGATTAAAAGTCACTTGTCCAAGAGGGAATTGACAGCAAACCTTAGTTTACAGCACTGGCAATTAAATGTTAACATGCAATCACTCACTTACATAACAACACACCATCTTCACAAGCAGATAATCCACCTGAGTTTTCTACCACACTTGCACAGAGTCTTGCCTCTGTGGAAGAAACACTGCTGCAAGAGCTCATGGAACGTGTCTATTGTTTTAGATCCATCACCCCCTACATGTGCAAATTGACTTACTGTTGCAAGATCCTTTGCTTCAGACCCAGTGCCTGCTGCAAAACTTACCAGCAGGATTGGTGCTCCTCATTTAAGGATGCCTACCTCCACTACCCTATCACTTCTACATTTACGGGTGAAAAGCAACTGGGAACAATACACAAATGAGGAAGAGATCTAAGGTGCCGCTGGCTGCCAGAAAGCAGCACAGGACACAGCTGAAGTTAAAGGTGCATTGCATTTGTTTGCACAATGTTTCTTGGGTCTGTTGGAAAAAAAGGAGATTAGTAATTATCAAGGTGCTGTGCAATAAAGCAATGATTTTTAGGTAAATTATCATCAATAGCAGTGTAAAAAGGAAAGATATGAGACAGATGAAAAGAGGTTAGGCAGAGTCCATAGAAATTAGTAGGCAAAAGCTGGTATTCAGTGGTTGTTGACAATAACAAACCTAAGAACAACAGGTGGCCATTTTAAGGAATGTAAAGAGGAACTGTATTTTTAAAGCTGTTTAAAAAGAAGTGGTAGGCAAAAGACTGGTTATCAGAATTATCTGCAGCTGATCTTTTCCTCACAACTGATTTATCATGCCTTGTTCCACAACATGTCTCTGTATGGAAGTGGCTATCTTAGAGAACCAAGGCTTAGCTTTCTTTCATCAGAGTTGACCTTCTGATGACGTGATCTGGTTAATAGTTGGGTAATGATAAAGATATAGTAAGAGAGTTCCAGGAATCACAGATCTAGAGAATGAATGAAGAAGAAGCAGGGAAATGCATGTGTTACAGGTTTTCAGGTACAACTCCCTCTTCCATGGACCACATAAGAACTCTGATCACAGCAGTGGAATTGCCAAAACTTACTTCAAGTTTCATTTGACTAGCAGTCAGAGGCAAGGTGCCTTAGATTATTTTACATTGCAAATATACCGCTGTAAGGCTGTATGCATTGGGGTGCCTAGGCACAGTCACATTTTTTTTGAGAAATTTGAAGAAAAAGTGGATTTTTTTTCAGGGAACTTGTTAGGAAAATTGGTTCTTTCTATGTATCCCATATAAGATAACAAATCCTTTATGAGCATATTACTGCCCTTGTTTAAACGTTTTACTTTATTTCCTAAATGAACAATTATATTATTTTATTGGTTCTGGTCACACTGATTGATAGCATATGAACAGAAATAAATAAGACAGTTACAATCTATCAAGTCACATTTTCTCTTTGCTTGTTTTATGTTAATATGTGCTCAGACAATAATGGTTAATGCATTGCTGTTTATTTCTTACTTAAATATTTTGTTTTAAATTGCAGCATTCTTGTTGCAGCACACAGTCAAGGTCAAAGAAAAATAGCACCTTTAATAGGCTTAACATCTAGCATTTACCTGCAGTAATTGAGTAAAATATAACAACAAGGTTATGCATAAATCAAAGGCTATACAAATCTATTAAATTGCAAAATATTTGATAAATCTAGCCAGCAGAGCTTTGCAAATTATCATGGTGACCTACATCTTGCAGATGGTGAAACGATTTGTGTAATATAGCATAATGAATTAGGGAAAATATAACAGATGGATTGATTTGGGACTGATGTATACCAACGGGCATTGGTTTACAAGAGGCAAAATAAAGAGAGGAGTAGAACACCAAAAGAAAAAAATCTTGAGTGACTTTAAAAAAAGGGAAGACTACTATGCAATAAAATCTGGAGATCTATAGGACCGTAAAAGGCTGATATGCTATCTCTATCTGAATTTTGCAAACACATTAATATGCAAAGTATATTATCGATTAACAATGGAATCTTCGCTAAACACACAAAAAAAAAAATCATATAAAATACTGTATATGCAGTCAAAAAAACTAGAGCTAGATTTGAGTGAAATTGAGTTTGGATGAATTTTGCCATTTCCACAAAATGCAAAAGAGTCAATGGAGAAGGTGAAATTAAAGAGGTTTCTGGTGGTTTGTATTGGTGTTATGGGCTTTAAATTGCTCATGAGGGTTAGCTCTTTTGAACTATCTGGGACCTGTTCTTTTGCCCAAAAACTGTCTCCTTGTTAGCATCATTATTAAAAAAAAATACATTCATTAAAGGGGATAATGTAAAGGTAAAGTACAGAAAAAATCAGGAACAATTAGCTGAACTTCATTTTTTCTGTCTTGAGAAGAAGAGATTAAGGAGGGATATGATCAACATGTATAAAGACATAAGTGATCCATATAGTAAACTTGGTGTTGAGTTATTCACTTTAAGGTCATAACAGAGGACAAGGGCACACTCTTTATGTCTGGAGGAAAAGAGATTTAATTTCCAAATATGGAAAGGCTTCTTTACAGTAAGAGCTGTGAAAATGTGGAATAGACTGGTTCTGGCCAGCTCGGTAGATTTTTTTAAGAAAGGCCTGGATTATTTCCTAGATACACATAATATAACTGGGTACTGTTATGTATAGGTAAAGTTGATTGGAGAACATCTGATTGCTTCTTAGGGGATCAGGAAGGAATATATTTCCCTTGCTGGAGCAAATTGGATCATACTTTGTTGGGGTTTTTTGCCTTCCTCTGGATCAACTATGGTTGTAGGATTGTATATATAGGATTGATTTTTTTCCCTTCTATTGTTTTTTTTTTTTTCAATAACATTTTTATTGAACATAGCAGAGAGAAAAGATGCATGACATAAGTGCAATGTGGTAGTAACATAATCAGAGTATATGTTTAAAAGTATAGTGTATCTCCATCACAATGTCAGTGTTTGTCAAGAACGACTGCAAGACAAGTTGGCTTAACGAAATTACATATACCTACCAGCAGAGATCTTACAAATTCCGTTTCTACAATCATAGGACACAATACACTCACAGTATTATGTTGCATAATCAGGTTGTGGTAGTCATATAGGTTATACATCTTCCTACAAATAACCTATATTGTAGCTAATATGTTAGTAGATTAGGGAGTAGAGAAAAAGCAGTAAGAAGACAGAAAGGCTGAAAAGATATATATATAAAAAAAATAATTAAAATAATAGACAGTGTTTATGTGTATTTCATTAAATGCTTGTGTCAGATTTATCCTTCCATTAAATCACTAAAGGCTGATGAGTATTTGAATACTGTCCAGTCTCTCCATGTTTTATTGAATTTGTCTTTTGTCTCATGTGCTATCACCCTTAATTCTTCCAGGTTGTGGAGTTCTGATATGGCATTTAACCATTCTTTAATGGAGGGTATGTAGGTGCTTTTCCAGTGTCTGGGTATTAATGCTTTTGTTGCTGTGAGCAAGTGCCTGGTCAGCGAGCATTTATATTTACCCATGGAGCAATGAGAGATGTTTAGGAGGCAACATTCCATAGGTAGGGGTATGGTGGTGTTTGTAATATGTTTTATGATGTCAGTTACCTTCTTCCAGAAAGGCCATGGATGGAACACTCTGACCAAATGTGGACTAAGGTCCCTTGCTCCTGGTTACAGCGCCAACATCGATCTGTGACTGATGGTATCCATTTGTGTATCTTGGTTGGGGTATTGTACCAATGTGTAAGTAGTTTCTTGGAGTCTTGTGTTGATAGAGCACTTGTGTGCAAATACGCAGGCCTGTGTCCATTGTTCTTCAGTGAAAGTAGTATGCAACTCTGTTTCCCATTGCGTTTTGGATCTATCCTGTTCTGGTAAATCTGAGTTTTGTAACCAAACATATGTCAAGGAGATGTTGTGGTCGGATTGTGTGGTGTTGAAGCATAACGTTGCGAAGGGTGTAAGAGTTCTCTTAAACATTTTAGCATGTTGTGAGTTGGATATGTAGCTATGGATTTGATGGTACGTCCAGCTGTTTATCATGGGTATTCCCTGTAGTGCCTGGATGTCAACAATTGGTTTTATTTTGCCTCTATTCATGCAGTGGTGCAACAGTAGAGGTTTCCTATCAGGAACACACAGAGATAGTGTTTTACTCATACCAGGTAAGAAGTCCAGATTGGCTCTCAGTGGTGTCAGTGAGCCTATGTTTGTGGATAAGTTGGTCTTTTTAATTATTTTCTGGAAGATTTGCAGGGTTGCCCCTATCAGCGGGTGTTGTTTAAGTGAGCTAGGGCAGGATTTCCATGGGATCCACGGGTAGCATGTCACTGGGGTGGAACATGAGTCATTTTCTAGGGTCACCCAATGTTTGTTTAAATCATAGCAGAGCCAGTCTATTATGCGTGTAAGATGTGTGGCGTAATAGTAATTTTTGAAGTCCGGGAAGCCCATACCTCATTCGCATTTAGTGCGGGTGAGTAGACTAAGTCTAATTCCTGGATTTTTTGAAGCCCAGAGGAATTTTCTAATCATGGCCTGTAGCTTTAGGAAGAAACTAGATGGGATCAAGAGTGGAAGAGTTTGAAAGTACAATACCCTGGGTAGGATAGTCATCTTTATAATGGTGGCTCTTCCAAACCATGAGAAGAATTTCAGGGTCCATTTTTCTAAGCCTTTTTTAATCTTATGCAACAGTGGTTCTAGGTTAGCCCTATAGAGACCCTCAATTTTAGACGTTATAGCAACTCCCAAATAGGTAAGTGCTTTTTCTACCCATTTGAATGAACAATTAGCCTGGGTTTGGTATAAAGTATGTGGTTTAAGTGAGATGATAAATGCTTCTGACTTTTTGTAATTGATTTTAAAGTTAGAAACGTAGCTGAAGTGGTGGAATGCTTTGCATAGGTTAGGCAGGGATATGTGTGGCCTCGTTATAAAAAATAGCAGATCGTCTGCGTAAGCCGCTGTTTTATATGTACGATCTCGTACTAGGAATCCGTGGATGGAGGGTGTATTGTTGATTATCCTGATTAATGGCTCTAGGTTAAGTATAAAAAGCAGTGGCGACAACGGACATCCTTGTCGCATTCTATTATAGATAGGGCTCCATTTATTTTAAGTTTTGCCTTAGGGGATTGGTACAATGTTGATATCCAGGTGAACATATTAGTTTGTAAACCTATGTAGGAGCAGGAAGCAAGCAGAAAGTCCCAGGAGACTCTATTGAAGGCTTTTTCAGCATCCGTAGAGAGAAACATGCCTTCTATGTCAGTTGATTGTGCTTTATATAGCAGGTTTAAGGCTTCCGTCATGTTGTCCCTGGCCTCTCTACCAGGCATGAATCCCACCTGCTCTGGGCCAATAATTTAGTGTAGGTGCTGAAGTAGTCTATTTGCCAGGACCTTTGTGAATAGCTTTAGGTCCAGGTTGAGCAGGGAGATTGGTCTATAGTTTGAGCACTCCAAGGCATCTTTGTTGGATTTAGGGATCAACGTGACATGTGCCATTAGGAATTCTTCTGGGATCTCCTGAGGTTTCTGTAGATGGTTGAGTGTTTTTAGGAGGTGTTGGGTGAGCAAATTGGTGAAAGTTTTATAATAATGGGCGGTGTATCCATCTGGGCTGGGGCTCTGTCCTGTTTTGAGGGTTTTTATTGCTGCAGTAAGTTCTAATTCAGTAATGGGTGCTTCTGGGTCCTGTATGTCATCCTCCTCTAATTTAGGCATACCACTGCGTATTAAGTAGTCTTGTATTATTTGTGGTCTCGTCCCTGTCAGGTTGCAGGGTTTGTGCATTTTCAGTAGATGGTATAAATCTGAATAGTATTTATGGAAGGTCTGGGCTATTTTATCTGTTTCATATATATGTTGGCCTTTGTTATTTTTAATGGCATTTATATTTTAGCTAATTGGGATTCCTTAAGAGTTTTGGCTAGATATTTCCTGGTTTTGTCGCCGTGTTCAAAATAAAATCCTTTTTTCAGGAAAAGGATTCTTTTTGCCTTTAGGACTAGAAGGGATTGTAGCTTTCTACGTATTTCCAACAGCTCTTTGGCTGTCTGTTGCGCTTGTGTTTGTTTGGGTTGGCTATCTAGGTGGCGTATCTTAGAGACCAGCTATCCAATTTCTCTTTATGCTTCTTGTTTTCTCTGCGATCCCAACTTCATCATTACCCCACTAACCACACATTTATGAGCGCCCCATATTTTTAATGGAGAGAGGTCATCCGTATCATTATCTAGAAAATAGTGTTTTATTGTGTCTGCAATCTTGGATTGATTGGTGCCATCGGTAAGAAGGGAGGGGTTTAGGCGCCAAGTATCACCCCTATTTTTTTTTAGTTGGTTTGCGAAGCGCTAGGGAAATTGGTGCATGGTCAGATATCGTGGCGTTGCCAATTTTGGCATCAGTTAATAATGGTAGGTCCCTTTGCGAGATAAGCACATAGTCTATGCGGGAGGGTTTTTTGTGTCCCTCTCAGAAGGGTTCACCGTATGCCATGTGTCTATCAGAGTAAGGGAATTTAATAGTTTTTGAATTTTGGGGATTTTACTGTAGGGTACACTGGATTTCACATTAGAAGTGTTCTGTAGGGGATTCAATGGTATGTTGAAATCCCCCCCCCCCATTATTATGCCCCCATTGGCAAAGATTTTTAGCTTGTCTGTGATTTCCTGGCAGAACGTGACATGGGCAGAGTTTGGAAAATACACATTGGCCAGGGAGAGCGGTATCCCTGCCCACTGACCCTTAAGGAATAGGTATCTGCCATTTGGGTTTGACAATTGGTCCGTAATCTCTAAGCCTGAGTTTTTGTGGATGAGTGTGGAAACTCCCTTAGTTTTAGAAGCTGCATTGGTGGCATGGAAGGCCTGAGTATACTGTTTGCTATAGATCTTTGGGATGGCTCCCGTCTTAAAATGTGTTTCTTGGAAGAATGGCTGTATCTTCTGTAGCTCTCTTAATATGGCTACCTGCTTCTCCGGCATGTTTAGGCCTCTTACATTTAAAGATATTAGGAAAGGTTTTTTCCCAAGTGCTGAGAAAGTCATGCTATTAGTGTTTAAGAGATTAGTGGCTTGTCTCTAGAGAGAAAGAAATAGAGAAAGAAAGGTCAGGAAATGAAAAGACAGGATCAGGGGGAGTATATCTTATCTGAGTAATACAACAATAGCAAATGCAGGTTGTAAAATCCCATGGGGATCAGCCCAAAAGGTAGGCTGACCACAAGTAGAGATTTTAAGGTAACGTCTCCGCAGGCTGTGCTTGGGAGAAAAAATACCAGGGTGGCTCGTCTGCTGGGTAAGCAAGTCGAGTCACCACCACTTGGGGGGTAGTGGGAGGTAGTCAATGTATAACTTATCTATGGTTAACTTTACACTACAAAGTACCGAACATAGAGGAAACTGTGAGTCAGGCCATGGTGAGTAGTAGATTTAGTAGGGCTATAAATGTTGGCTCTATCCAGTAAGGCCTCATACACACGGACGTTTTTTGACGCCGGCATTTTCTGGCGTTTTTTGCAGCTCTCCATGTTAGTCAATGGCCCCATAAAAACGTCGGCGTTTTTGAGCTGTGAAACTAGAACCCACAGCCATCGCGTTCTGAGGCTGTAACGTTTTGGCATTTTTTGACGCCGACGCCACAATATGCCAACAAACGCCAACAAACTCCACCTATTATTATACCGGCGTTTTCCGGCATTTTTTGACGCTGATGTTTTTAGGTTGAAAAATAGCAGAGGGATGATTTTTAAAAAAAAACGCCTATTGACGCCGACGCTCACTAACGCTCAAAAACGCCGATGCATAGCGCCGAAAAACGTCGACTTTTTTTCCTTGACGTCGGGCCCGACGTTTTGTTTATTTTTTTAGAAACGTCCGTGTGTATGAGGCCTTAAAGTGTGAGGTTGTGAGTAACAGGGCGACAAGAAAAGATACAACATTGAGTTAGGGACATGTTGTGGGGCCGTATAGAGCCCATTCTAAGCACATAACATACATTTTCGTCCTGACCACTGGGCCATTTTATGAGGCAGGTAGTTTCGCCTCCACAAAATTTGGCCCATGGAATGTGGCATTATAGGTTAGATAAAGCTGTTTTCAATTTTGGTGTAGTATGTGGCCCAGTGCTCAGCACGGCAAACATATTAGTAAACATCTAATAATTATTAGGCAAACAAACAAATTTTAAATAACATTAGTTGTCACAAGCAACTCAGATTCTTTCAAGGTCATGTTCCCAGGTAGAGAACTTAAATCGGAACAGGAGTGATAACAAGGCCAGCCGGCTTACTGCAACAAGGGGATCATTCCGTTCAACTCTATCATGGTCCTTCCGCTAGGGGCCCCTGGGGTGGCCAGGTATATCTCCTTAGTGCCTGTGAGCAGCTGTGAATAAATGTAAACTTCCTAAGAAAAAGAACTGCAAAACAATGATAGGCGTAATAACTGCGAACATGCACTAGGCGTCCTCGGTGGGACGCCAAGTAGCAAAGTCCAGTCCTTTGATAATTGTGTAGAATCAGCATTGTTCATATCCAAGAGAAGAAGTTTGTGCCCGCTAGGCCTAGATAATAAGTGCCTCTGTATGCAGAACTTCTTCAAATGTAGTCTCTGGATCTGTGGCCCTTGGGCGGGTCCCTTCTATTGGTTGAACTGAATGGACTTGTGTCTTTTTTCAAGCAGACAGACTATGTAACTATGTAAAAATTAAAAACACAATTACAAGCACTAAATGAAATCAGCTAAACTCCCATAAACACATGCTCATAAAAACACACGTTCTGAGGCCATGGCTAAGCCAGCAAGCATGGTGGACACTTAGTGAAAAGCTCCGCAATCACAGGGAGATTTTACCCCTTCTCAGCATATTCCTGACAAATGGGGAAGAACAACAAAGCAAACACCCACACAGAAGACCCCTAGGAATCTGCTGATAAGCTAAGGAAAGGAATTTATGAAATCTTAAGTGCCCACAGATACCAGACTTCCCACCATGAACCCTGAAAGATGGTGCTGCAGCCTGCATCAGGCACAAATAACGGGCAACAATCTTTGTTGCAACACTCCCATTTTAGAGGGAAATCTCCTCTAGCTTATCATTCACAGCAACTGCCAACATTTGCAGACATGAGGCTTATAGCATCTGATATTATGTCCATATTCTCAGAGGTCACCACGGATCTTCAGTGGTACATTCAGTTGATAATAACCAGGTTAGGTAATGTGGTCAAAGCAGAAAAATAAGGACCTGGCGATCCATATTAAAAACCTCCAAAAATTCAAAAACCATCACTGCTGTCACTTGATATTTATTAACCATTAGGTCTAGTCAACTAAAGCCTGGTACACACTATGAGTTTTTTTCCATTCAACCCAGTGGGTTGAACGAAAAAATCTATCAGCTCCGATCCAACTATCTGACATTAGTACAGCGATTTCCCCCATTGAGCTGTTGTATTCTGACAGGCGGACGACCCCCTGCCAGAACACTCCAGTTAGCACTCTCAGCTATTGGCTGAGAGCTGATCGGGACCCGGTTGACTGCTGGTTTTTCAGCATGCTCGTCTGACAGAAGCCAGCCAAACAACCAGCTTATGTCAGACTAACTGCCATACAAGTGGGCCGAATGTCGGCTGTTTTTTTTTTGAGCAGGCAGATGTCGCCCGGCATTTGGCCCGTGTGTACGGGGCTTAAGGCAGAAGGCATATTAGGCTACAAGACCTTCCAGAATCCCTCGCATATGATCAATTTAAACCAGCAATCTGAATTATATTTAACCAACTGTTGGATCACCGAGCAGAAACACCAGTGGATTTTTATAGAATCCTTAGAGCTCTTCGTCCCTGGATTCCCCTGGATAGTCCACCTGGAGATGTGATTTGTTGCCTCATGAGTTCCTCCCAAATTTTTATTCATCCATACTCTTGTAGTCTTTGTTCTACATCCTTAGTAATTAAACTTGGTAACATGTAGGTATGTCCTCCCCTGAGTCCTGGACTCTACTACTTAGAGAACTGCATTTCTGCTTAATGTAGTCACTCGTGTGTGCAACACTATAATTACCAACAATGTAATTGAACTGTACAGAACACTATGTGGCTGCTTAGCCCTAGCATTCATGTGATGAACATACACAAATACAAAACAATTAGTGCAGTCACTAAAATAGTTTTTTGTGTATATGTGTCACCAACCTCCGTACAATACAATGTGATAATGCCATTAAAACAAGAAATACATATACAAAAGTTAAACCTGGGTGACTAAGCACTAACATAAATAGGCAAAACAGAGCAAAAGAATACAATTTAAACAATAGTGCAATAAGGGCAACTAAATTAAACAAAAATCCCCACATTTTTTCAAATAAATGAATAGTATAAATGTGAGGTCAGAACATAAAAGTTGGTTTCAACTGACAGGGAGAAGGCAACTGCAATAAATACATTCTTCTCCTGAGTTTACAAGAATAAAAAGGAGGGGTATAATAAACAAAACAGTAATGCTAACAAAGTTATATTGAATGTACCCTTGTGGCAGACAGAGATCAATGTTCACATAAGACTAGATAAACTTAATGTGAACACATCACCAGGATCAGATGGCTTACACCCGAAAGTTCTCAAACTTAACTACTATATGTTATATCCAGACCATTGTTCCTAATTTTTAAAGTGGTTGTAAGGGCTCAAGGTTTTTAAATCTCATTTTTATTGCCATTGCAAACACAGAAAGAGAAAAATGCAATCAATTTAACTATTGCAAGATGAATTAAAAGAAAGATAAACATTTAAAACATTGTCAAGATAAATGTATCAGCAAATATACCATTAAGTTCCAAACCCGAAATACATATAGAGTAATATTATACTTCTATTGGACCATATCATTCAAATGTTATATGGTTTATCATAAATCTATTGTTTACCATTACAATACTGCAGTACAGAGGTCTAATATAGTTTCATAATATAATTAAAGCGTTTTAAAATCAAACCAGCAAGCCCAAATCTTTAAGTGTTTTTCAGTCGTGCCCTTGACATCATACGTAAATTCTTCTTTATAACATATATCGTCTGTTTTCTATAATCACTGGGCTAGGTTCGGTACATACTTTTGTTTTCAATACAGGGGTATCAATGATTTGGCTGTGTTTAACAAATGTGGAGTTCAATTTTTGTGTCTAGCTATTGATTGTGAGATACAATGAAATAAGATAACCCATGGATCAGATTGGATGGTATCCTTTTGTATTATGGAGATCATATTAGTAATTGACTGCCAATATTCTTGAAAAAGAGGGCATGATCACCAAATATGACCATGTATAGCACGACCTCCACATGCTCTCCAACATAGAGGAGAATTAGAAGGGAACATTGACTGTAACTTAACAGGCATGCAGTACCACCTGACCAGCAATTTATAATTATCAGCTTGATTCAACCAACCAGTCAAACTTAGTCAAACATTTAACTAGCAAGGTGCTCTTTCTTTAATGCTAATACATATTCTATTGCTAATGATTTCTCCTTCTGATAGTACTAGTTGTATAGTTGTTGTGAAACAACAACTTAGTACTTCTGTCAAAGACCTAGTTGTAGTATGTAGATCAAGAGTTTGTTTCACAATCTGTGTACTTGTTCCTGGATAACGAATGCTAAAAGGTGAGCATTGTGGTCAGGCAGCTAAATTTTCCAGAAGGAAGTCAGCAATGATAGACTGAGTTTCAGTAAAAGTTCCTATATATATATATATATATATATATATATATATATATATATATATATATATATACTGTATATTGTATGGCTTGTAAAATACAGGGAAAAAAAATCAAATTGATCCCTTAATGGTGTTAGCAACAAATTTTCCCAAAACTCTGTTTTTCGATATTTAACACATACTGGGAATGCCACACGTTTGTTAATCTACTTCTTTTTCTTGTTTCTTCAGTTTGAAATGTTGTATATAAATTCTTTTATATGGCACATTTACTGCATATATCTAATTTTGTACATATCTTACATTATTCTTATTTTTAGTGAGAATGGGGTAGGGTTAGAACACCTGTTGAGTTTTAACTGCTATCTGGGGCCTTGTTAGAAATATACCCCCAGTTCCTGTCCTGCTGACAATATTTTTTTTTTCTGAAAATTAAACTTATTGAGAAATTGTAGTAAACATTACATGTAAGGGTGATATTTGACATCAATTACATGGGCTCAGTTGCCTAAAAGAACATAATATGATAACATCATAACAGCAAAAAGATGGTTTTACATTTGGTGGAGTGTCGATTCTAAAACATTGTTTTATATATCAGATATGACCTTCTCAGAGAATGGTATGTAAGGGGAGGTACGTGGATGTTACTGTGGTAAACATTGCGCCCAGGGTAGAATGATTGAGTTAATCGAGATACCACATGTCGAGTTTGTCTGTGGACAGGTATGGTTGCATATTGGGTCAGTAGCGTGGAAGTCGAAGTCAAACTTATCTGAAGGTTGAGGGTGTGTGGTTTATAATGTGCAGTCATGAGGTTATGGTTGATATGAAGGCTGACATGCCAGCTGTCAGCCTTTATTTAGGCAATCGGGTGGGAATCACCATTTATAGCGGGGGGAGGATATGAAATAGGTATTTCACCATAAAAGAAGGGGAGAGGGTGGGGGGGGCTAGAGATGGTGTGGATTTGTTCCAAAGGTAATTAGTCTATGGTTTTGAAGATGAAGTGTAAGCGGTTTAGTTTCTCAATTGGATGATAATGGAGGTGAGATAATCGGTCCGGGGGGGAGGGGGCGCAAGCCTCCACTCTAGCCCCGGGTTCCAATCCTCTCCACCTGCTGTGTTCGGTGTAGAGCATTGAAGATGAGGTTATGTGATTAGAAGATGTTTTTGTTTCTTTTAGTTTATGTTGAAATCATGTGTCTATTCGGGGGTAGTTCTAAAATGTGTCCAGCATGCCCAACTTGTGTTGTGTTTGGAAATATTGTCCTGGGAAATTGCTATTAGTTCCTCCATTTCCTCAATTCTGTTTATTCTTTGGAACCATTATTTGGTTGTAGGAGTTAGGGGTTGGCCCCAATGGACGGGTATACAGAGCTTGACAGCATTTATCATATGCATTGCTAAAGATTTGAAATATGAATGTCTGGGAAGTGTAGAATGATGTAGGAGTAACTGTGTAGGTCAGTGGTTCTCAACTCCTGTCCTCGGGACCCACCAACAGGCCAGATTTTAAGTATTACCTTGGGGAGATGCAGACTAGAATGCTGCAATCACTGAGCAGCAAATGATATCACCTGTGATGCATTTGAGTTATCCTGCAAATCTGGCCTGTTAGTGGGTCCCGAGGACCGGAGTTGAGAACCACTGGTGTAGGTGAATATTCTAGGGGTAGTGTAGTAACATTTGATGTTATTGTATGAACCTTTTTCCAGTAAGTTTGGAGGATCAGACATGACCACCATATGTGAATAGGAGAGCCAGGCTCAGCTTTGCAGCACCAGCATACGTTTGAGGTGCCTGATTTGAATTTGTGGACTACCGTGTGGACTCTATACCATCGGCTGAGTATCTTGTATCCGTTTTCTAGAAAAAAAAATGATGATTTTTACATGTAGGAGAGGAGTGCCAGAATAGGCCTGGGTTGGAAGTGGATAAAATCTTTGGTTCAGTTCCTCTGGCTATATAATATATTCGTTGATGTAATTGTGTGTGAAATTATGCAATTTTGGCAGAATGTAGTAGTTGTTGCATGTCAGCATTTTGCAATTTTACAAGCTTTGTTAAAAGTGTAAGAATAATGTTTATGGCATAATTTGTGACAAGTGTCTCTACTATAACTGGCATTTATACAAATATGATCCTTACCTTTTAATATACAACATAACAAATAGATTTGGTTCAAAAGGTGTCAAGGTGACTGTTACAGTGGGTTTGGTGTTTTCGCCAACTGGCCAGAAACCACATCAGGCTCACTCTGCATCATCATTAATTTTAAATATCTCCTTCTGCTGCTGTCTAAAAACAGCTTGCCATATCCCTCTGTACAGATTAAAATGGACAGTAACAGCAATACATAGCATTGACAAACCTGATTAGAGTTCAGCTGATGAAATGCATGTTTTCAAATGCTTATACGATACATCAGAAATGTCTGAGTTATTTTGAAGAAAAAACTGCAAAAAAAAAAACAACCTTCAAACAATTTCTTTAGATGAACTTTTCTATTTTGCTTTTTAAAGAATACAATAACCATCATTCATTGTAGAAGAAAAATATATTTTTCAAAAGTGGCAATCAACACAAGGTTGAAGTAAAACCTTTGATTCTTTTGTGTTTGTTTGAAGATACTATTGTATGTTGGCAGCTATAGTAAGATATCAAACCAATTCAAGAAATTGTTTTCTTTCTTTAAAAGATGCTACTTTTATGATATAACACCTGGACTTGTATGGCTAAACTGGTCGCTGTTATTAAATAGGCTTTGCTCACTTTGGTAAGGTCACTCAGACTTTTCTGTAAACTCCTAACAAACTTTTACAAATATTCATAGTGTTCTTTTATAAACTGGCAAATTTAGTGTGCAAATTTGCTGTGCTGTGGAATTAAAGAGAGCTAAATGGGAAACAGTATCATAGTCTATAATGTCCTTTATGCATATGCTGCAGCATATCTGATTGTTTATGCATTTTCTATTTCATAATATTTAGTAGTCTATATATGTCCTAATCCTTTCAGTTTCTGTAATTGTCATGTGTGTATATTGTTAGAAGTGAACAAATGGATACACCTGATCCATAATTTGATAAATGTGGTGCTAATATACTCTGTGCAATTATATTTGAAATCTGGATGGATCCAAAAGAATTTTTCAATCACTTACAGTTACAGTTACTTTTAATGTTACTTTTGCTAGGATCCTTTAGGCCGCCATGCATGTCTGTCCATCCTTAACTGAACCTACCTGCCATCTTTCACAGCCAATCTGCTATGTAATGTAACCCCCATATGAACATATTAGAGGACCAGAATAGCCATTATTTTATAAATGCACAGATGCTTGCTTAGTTCTTTCATGAGACACAAAAAAAGGGAATTGGGTGATAAGGTCCACATTTACCACAGTTCTAAAATTATTAAAAGACAACAAAGGCTATTGCCACAATACTTCACACAGGTAAGCATGTTTTAGAGAAGGTCGGTATAGGGGTCTGTTAGGGATTGAGGATTGATCATCACGGTAACATTCAATGTGGTTGATTTACTCAAACTGGAGAGTGCAAAATCTGGTGCAGCTCTAAGTAGAAACCAATCAGCTTCCAATTTGTTTTGTCAAAGCTTAATATTGAACAAGTTGAAGTTTGAAGCTCATTGGTTACCATGCACAGCTGCACCAGATTTTGCACTCTCTAGTTTTAGTAAATCAACCCCAATAGCTTTAGGTTTTACTTTTTTAGTGCCATAATGCCGTCATTACACTGGACAACAATATTTTTTCAAACGTTTTGCCTCCTGAGTAGAGTTGAGCGGACACCTGGATGTTCGGGTTCGGCCGAACTTTGCGAAAAAGTTCGAGTTCGGGCCCGAACTTGACCTGAACTTGACCCCGAACCCCATTGAAGTCAATGGTGACCCCAAACTTTTGGGCACAAAAATGGCTCTAAAAAAGTCCTGGAAAGGGCTAGAGTGCTGCAAAAGGAAGCAAAATGGGGGTAAGAGTAGCACATGTGCCCTGCAAACAAATGTGGATAAGGAAATAACTTAAAATCACATAAAAAAATAAAAAATGGAGGAGGAGGTGGATGTGGAGTGGGAGGTTGAGGAGGCGGTGACCGTGGCGATGTAGGTGGTGGAAGTGGCGGAGGAGGAGGAGGTAGCCAACACTGTTTTTTGTTTGTTTGTTTTTTTTTTCTAATTGGGGTAGCCCCCAAAATATTGAGACATATTAAAAATATTTAAAAAAAGGATACGTTCACTTAAGTATACCAATGGCTGTGTGAGATCGGTATAAATGGCTATTCTGCACAAGGTACAGACAAGTCTTGTGGGATCCATGCCTGGTTCAGTTTAATAAAGGTTAGCTTGTCCACCTTGGCTGCGGACAGGTAGCTGTGCTTGTCTGTGATAACGCCCCCTGCCGTGCTAAACACACGTACAGACAATATACTGGCTGCAGGGCAGGCCAGCACCTCCAAGGCATAAAGGGCAAGCTCCGACCATGTTCCCAATTTGGAGACCCAGAAGTTGAATGGGGCAGACCCATCAGTCAGTACGTGTAGGCGTGTGCACGCATACTGTTCCACCATGTTGCTGAAATGCTGCCTCCTGCTAAGACGTTGCCTATCAGCTGGTGGTGCTGTTTGTAGTGGCATGCTGCTGACAAAGCTTTTCCACATTTCGGCCATGCTAACCCTGCCTTCTGAGGTGCTGGCAGTGCCACAGCTGCATTGGCGACCTCTTCCTCCTCCTCTGCCTTCGCCTTGTGCTTCCACTGAGCCCCCTGTGTAATTTGGGAATGCCCTCAGCAGCACGTCTACCAGCGTGTGCTTGTAGTCGCGCATCTTTCGATCACGCTCCAGTGAGGGAATTAAGGACAGCACATTGTCCTTGTAATGGGGATCCAGCAGGGTGACAACCCAGTAATCAGCACAAGTTACAATGTGGGCAACTCGGCTGTCATTGCGCAGGCACTGCAGCATGTAGTCGCTCATGTGTGCCAGGCTGCCCAGAGGCAAAGACAAGCTGTCCTCTGTGGGAGGTGTATCATCTGTGTCCTCCATATCCCCTCCAGTGATGCCCACGAGCTGCGTTGGGTGCCACCCTGCTGTGAACATGGTTCCTCCTCCTCATCATCATCCTCATCCTCTTCATCCTCCAGAACTGTGCCCTGGCTTGAAAATTTTTTACCTGGCCTATGCTGGTGCAGGAACCCACCCTCCGAGCCACTTGTGAATGACTGGCCTGATAACCGTGGAAATGACCCCCCTACTCCTGTGCCACATCCTCTTCCATCATCGCCCAAAGTGTTTTTTCAAAGAGACATAGAAGTGGGATAGTAACGCTGAGAACAGCATCATCGGCACTGGCCATGTTGGTGGAGTACTCGAAACACCGCAATATGGTACACAGGTCTTTCATGGAGGCCCACTCGTTGGTGGTGAAGTGGTGCTGTTCCGCAGCTGAAACTCCACTATTGCCTGCTGCTGCTCACACAGTCTCTCCAGCATGTGCAAGGGGGAGTTCCACCTTGTGGGCACGTCGCATAGGAGGCGGTGAGCGGGAAGGCTGAAGTTCCGCTGCAGTGCAGACAGGCGAGCAGCAGCGGGGTGAGAACGCTAAAAGTGGGCACAGATGGCCCACACTTTCTGCAGCAGCTCTGACATATCCGGGTATTTTTTTTTAATTTTCTGCACTACCAAATTCAGCACATGCGCCAGGCAAGAGATGTGCGTCAAACCGGCTAGGCCCAGAGCTGCTACGAGATTTCGCCCATTATCGCACACCACCAGGCCGGGCTTGAGGCTCAGTGGCAACAACCACTCATCGGTCTGTTGTTCAATGCCCATCCACAGCTCCTGAGCAGTGTGGGGTTTATCCCCTAAACATATCAGTTTTAAAACAGCCTGCTGTCGTTTCCCCCTGGATGTGCTGAAGTTGGTGGTGAAGGTGTTACACTGACCGGATGAGGAGGTGGTAGAGGAAGAGGAAGCGGAGTAGGAGGAGGAGGCAACAGGAGGCTCCCCCAGGCGCTCAGATCGGAAGTGACGCCAGAGAGCCTCATGGCTCCATCACTTCTGATCGGATTGTTCTTTAGTCGGACCGGAGACACGGCGGAGTACGGAGGCTTGGGAGCTCCGCTGCCGTGGTTCTCCGGTCCGATCAGGCATAAGGTAAGTTCACTATGGAGAACTTAGGTCCAAGCACTGGGAAAATCTGTGGGCTAGTGGGGTACAATTATTGTAAGGAGCCCAAGAATATGTGGATCTAGGGAGCGCTGCTTGTTGTGGTGCCGATATGTATATTAAATAAATGGATTCCTTTCTGTAGATGCATGGACCAACAATGTGTGTTTGTGTTGCATGTATCCCCCTGTGGAGGGTCATTTACTATATGGTGCATGATGATAGGGTCAGATACCCTTCCAGGAGGGGAGGAGAAAGATTCTGACCGATGAATGCACCATTTAAAAACATTAGGAAGAAATTGTCTCAATCACTATATATTACCTACAACTATAAGATTGATTGACTCTATTTGACTACTGTACTAGTGCTATATTATGTATTAATTGCACAGACTAACTGGAAAGGGACGTTATCCCAAAAAGGGAAAGTCCAACATCTGCCAGACAGGGCTGGTGGGTCTGGCACCACCTGCCGTTGAGTGGGAGATGGGGGCATTTTCTTGCTGATCCCAGTGCGCGGCGCCATACCTCTGGTGAAATGGTGGAGAAGGGTGAGCGCAATACAACTGATGAGAAATCATCAGTAGTATTATACTGATGCAGTAGTACTGCGAAACGTCGATCGTTATTCCATGTATTAATATGTTATCACAGCGCTTCTGTATGGTCATGTAAAGTGTATGATAATTTTTTGGATCAATTTCGCTTATCATATTTTAATTGTAACAAATACATGCTTTCTTTTAACAAAGCATCTGGATTATTGTGTTCACTTTAGACCGCAACCAATCCAATAAAGTCCTGTTCTGTGCTAGTTATCCTGATGGGGCGTGGTCCCCACCTTGATTCTACTTTCTTTGTTTAGTATTATGTTGGATGTGGATTGGGTTGCTGTCTCCAACACTGACCACCGTTTTTATAAAATTAGATTTTATAACGCTAATCTGTCCCTCACACCAGCAGCAGGAACCTCTCCCTATACTAGTATGAGATGATTTTATAACGCTAATCTATCCCTCACACCAGCAGCAGGAACCTCTCCCTATACTATTATGAGATGATTTTATAACGCTAATCTGTCCCTCACACCAGCAGCAGGAACCTCTCCCTATACTAGCATGAGATGATTTTATAACGCTAATCTATCCCTCACACCAGCAGCAGGAACCTCTCCCTATACTAGTATGAGATGATTTTATAACGCTAATCTGTCCCTCACACCAGCAGCAGCGTCCTCTCCCTACCTACACTAGTATGAGATGATGTGACATGCAGCGCTACGTGACTCCAGCTTATATCGAGGCTGGGTCACATGATGCACTGGCCAATCACAGCCATGCCATTAGTAGGCATGGCTGTGATGGCTTCTGAGGGCAAACGAGTGAAACGCTTTTTGATTGGCTGCCCTGCAGCTATTGAAAAGGCACGAAAAAATACCCGAACCCCGAACCCGGACTTTTTCTTAAATGGTTCGGGACACAGACACTCTAAAGTCCGGTACAAACCCGAACTTTACAGTTCAGGTTCGCTCAACTCCACTCCTGACTTTTGGAAATTGTGATAGACACCCTCATTTAACATTTAACCACAAGCTGCCCAAGCCAATTCTGACACTTCTCTCATATATATAAAAATCTGCCATTTTTATTAGATAATTAATAGAACCCTCAAACATTATACATTTTCTGAAAGCAAAAGCCTGGGAGAAAAAAATGTTGGCAGTTGCAAACTAAAAAAGACTGAAAATTTTGGAAAAAAAAAACAAAACTGTTTTATATTTTGTTATAAAATTTTGCAAACAGGTAATTTTTCTCCTTCATTGATGTACGCTGATGAGGCTGCACTGATGGGTACTTATAGGCTGCACTGATGGGCACTGATAGGCTGCACTGATGGACACTGATAGGCTGCAATGATGGGCACTAATAAGGTGGCACTGGTGGACACTGATAGGTGGCACTGGTGGGTACTGATGAGGCAGCACTGGTGGGCACTGAGAGATGGCACTGAGAGGTTGCACTGATGGGTGGCACTGATGGGTGGCATTGATGAGTGGCACTGATGGGCATTGATAGGTGGCACTGATGGCTACTGATGGGTGGCAGTGATGGGCACTGATGGGTGGCAGTGATGGGCACTAATGGGCAATGGTAGATGACACTGATATGCAGCACTGCTAGGTGGCACTGATGATGAGGCACTGAAGGCCACTGATTGGCACCACTGGTGGGCATTGATAGGTGGCACTGGTGGGCATGGATAGGTGGCACGGATATGCGCTGGTGGGCACTGATATCCACTCGTGGTCACTGGCAGGTGGCACTGGTGGGCACAGCTGAGGTGGCTGTGTCCCTTCCTCTATAGGATCGATGTCCCTTTCACAGAAGCCGGTGATCTACTTTTTTTTTCCTAATGATTTTTTCCTAAATGATTTTAGAGTTTCTGTTTACATCTCATGATCAGCTGTCATTGGCTGATAGTTGATCACGTGGTAAGATGCTGGGATCGGCCCCTTACTCTGATCTGTGTTTAGCTGAGTCTTATTGACTCGGTGATCACAGACCACGCTGCACGCACCCCGTAGTGGGTGCGCAGGCAGCTCATGCTCGGGAGGACGTCTATTGACGGCCTCCCGGCAAAGTAGGTCCACGCTGTAGCCGTAATTCAGCTATGGTGCGGACGTAAAGTGGTTAATTAATTTTAGTGTACACAAGCACAATATAATACCCATTTTTTGTAAAATATAAAAAGTGATGTTATGACAAGTAAATAGATACCAAACTTGTCACACTTTAAAATTGCGTATGCCTGTGGAATAGCAACAAAAATACAGTATTTAAAAATCTTAATAGGTGATACTTTAAAGGCAAGAAAAGGTGGGTATAGGACCCAGAGAAAGTTGGTATAAGGTGATCCCAGATGATAATGTAGTATCAAAAAGTATCAAATTTTGTTGGACTAGCTTCTTAAGGAACTCTCAAGTGAATTTTGCACAGTGGGATTGATAGGAATGATGACATTCTCTGCAGGAGATCAAAGTGTTTATTAACTTTCCATACGTACAGATAAAGAACAGACTGCTGGGGAATTTATCCCAAAGTGTGTGCAGGCATTTGTAGGAGCAGTGTTAATGTAAGGGAACCTGGGAGTCCATGACAGTAGCAGTACTCAGCTGAGGAATGTTTATCAGGGATCTTAGAAAAGACTTACAGTTCATTGATAGAGTTGAGCAAACACCTGGATGTTTGGGTTCGGCGGGTTTGGCCGAACTTTTGCGGAAACGTTCGGGTTCGGTACCGAACGTTACCCGAACGTGACCCCGGACCCCGAACCCCATTGAAGTCAATGGGGACCCAAACTTTTCGTCACAAAAATGGCTGTAAAAAAGTCCTGGCAAGTGCTAGTGGGCTGCAAAAGGAAGAAAAATGGGAGATGCTATTAGATCTGCAATCTGTCCCTCAAAGCAGTAGTAATCTTTACCTAGTCCAGTATCAGATCGTTCTGTAATCAGATCGTTCTGTAATGCAGGATGAGAGATCGTTCTGTAATCAGATCTTTCTGTAATGCAGGATGAGTGTTATTAGATCTGCAATCTGTCCCTCAAAGCAGTAGTAGTAATCTCTACCTAGTTATTATCACTGCAATCTGTCCCTCACAGCAGTATTAGTAATCTCTACCTAGTTATTAGATCTGCAATCTTTCCC
Source organism: Glandirana rugosa (assembly GCA_018402905.1). Taxonomy (NCBI): domain Eukaryota; kingdom Metazoa; phylum Chordata; class Amphibia; order Anura; family Ranidae; genus Glandirana; species Glandirana rugosa. The sequence goes on from BLSH010366765.1 coordinate 519,220, forward strand.
TCAAAATCTGTCCCTCACAGCGCCGGCAGCATAGAGGCTGGGTCACATGATGCACTGGCCAATCACAGCCATGCCATTAGTAGGCATGGCTGTGATGGCTTATAGGGAAAACCAGTGAAACGCTTGTTGATAGGCTTCCCTGCAGCTATTCAACATGATAAAATACCAGAACCCAGAACCCGAACCAGGACTTTTTCTCACACGGAACACGGACACCCGAAAGTTCGGTACGGACCCGAACGTTACAGTTCGGGTTCGCTCAACTCTATTAATTGATTTAACCATCCGCATTGGGGGATCACTGTAGCCCGTGAGTGGGTGCCTTTGGCTGTATGCGCTCTCAGTCTCTGACCAGTTAAACCCCTCTTCGTAGTCAATATTTCTCTTGTGCAGTAGTCAACAATGATCCAGGTCTATGATACACCTGTGCAGCCTTGAATCCTGTCCTGACTAAAGGATATGTTTGTTCTGAGAGTTCCTGGCCCCATCACCCTTTCCAATGTAGTTGAGAGTACTTCATACTGTAGGTGGTGCATCCCTTGGTTGACATGTATTGCTCCAGTCCAATAAAATGTGATACTTTTTCATACTGCATTATCATTTGGGGTCACCTTGTACCAACTTTCTCTGAATCCTATACCCATCTTTTCTTGCTGTATTAAGTAATCTTTTTGGTATGTAGACCCACCCTCTTATGAGGTGGAATGGCGGATGCATAATTTTAGTCCCTCAATGATTCTCCTGCCCAAGGGTGAGTCTGCTCCTTTTCAGTTTTGACACTTTAAAAGCCTTTACAGGTTACCAGTTTAGAGTTACATAGGAGTTCTTGTGCTAGAATTATTGATTTTGCTCAGATGTTTGAGGTGATACCCCACATGCATGGTGCGATCACAGTTTACATATGCATGCAGGGCAGACCTATGCATTCAACTTTGCACACGACCACTGTAGGGTGGGGACACTTTGTTTTTTTTAATTACTAATGTTATTTACATCTTTTTACACTTTCTCTTTTTACGTTTTTTTATTAACTTTATTGCTATCACAAGGGATGGACATCCCTTGTGATATGTTGGGCCATAAAAGCTCATCTTTTTGGAGAGATTTGGAGTCTTAGACCCCAGATCTCTCCTCTGCTCTCAAAAGCATTTGATCAAACCTAGATCAGTTTGATCAAATGCTGTTACAGCTGGTACCAGCTTGTATAAAACAAACTGAAACAAGAAGCAACAAAATGCTTGTTTTTTCTGGTTTCATAGACCATGGAGATTATTGGGGAACTTTAGCTCCTCCTTCATCTCTATGGTCAGCCAGTGAAACTGCTGGCTTCAGTCTCAGGCAGTCTTGGGCATTCCTGAAACAGGAGAGCCTTGGAAAGTGGTGAAATGTGGCAGTCCCTTTCACCACATGTAAAAGAATTATTCAACATTGTTGGCTCAAACAAAAAATACCAGGGTCATGGCTGCAGCTGTAGCCATGACCTTGGTATAACCACTCAAGCCCGCGGACGTACTGGTATGTCCTAATGGAGGTAAGTGGGTAACGGTTATAATATATATAATTGCATATGGTATCTGACACATTACATGAGTTCAATGGAGCTAAAAGTGGTATGCCACTGATATTAATTTGTGGTGCATCCCACTGCAGGGTTCCACAATAGTCAGATAGCATTGATTGGATGGGCTCCAGTTGACCTGGTACCCTTTTTTGCTTGTGGTAATGTCTTAGTGAAACCTTATACCATGTTCATCCTTGACTGTGCCTAGATTTTCAGGAAATAAGTCCAAGTTTGAATGCAGAAAATTAATCTTCAGTGGCAGGTAACACTTTACGGTCTTTGTGTATTGTAAGAGGTTTTTCATCCAGCTGAATGTAGTTTGGTGCTCTGGAAAGCATTCAATGTTCACATCTTTGAATGCTTTCCAGGTGATTTTCCCTGACCCTACTTACTGATCTTTGAACAGGTTTCCATTGATGAGGTATCTGATTTGAGGAACAACAAAAATCTCTTTCTTAGAGTGGTATAAACCTTAGACGTGAAATATAACAAAGCATTTCCCTCTGTAGTGTGTACTTGTCTCAGTCCAGTGCACTACGTGTCATTTCTTTCTGCTGCCTTGATCCTCTGCTATCAGCAAGATTAAATTCTGACAAATTTACCTGACACCAAGAGAAAAGCGGTCACAGAGGGGGATCTCCAGCACACAACTTCAGTTCCCCACAACCTGACTTCTGGAAGCTCAGACAAGTTGTATAAATTCTAGACTTTAAAAAGCTGTAGAGAAGTGAAGACTGCACATAAACAGTTACAAATTATGAAGAATGATTTGTTTCAATCTTACAACCAATGTACAGTTCATACACACAGTAAACAAACTAAGTAATGCTGCGCCTTTGAGGCTTAAGTGTTTACTCATGATAAATATAGCAGAGCATATGATGGCTGTTCCATCATTGGTAAGACCTTTCTGCTGTCATCAAGCATCCTGTAGCAAGTCTAAAACTGACTTACATGTTTTGTGAATTACATGTGTGTAGATAATGCCATGTCCTTAAACCATTGCATCAAAATACATAGAAACTGATATCAACAAAATAAGTAGCATTTGCACATGAGAGCTGCTGTTATAGCCTTTCTAGGCAGCATCCATCCAGCCTAAGCATGGCTCAGCATGGCCAAACTGTACCAGTTCCACAAATGTTATGCAATGTTCCCTGAGTGCAAAGTGAAAATTAGTGAATTTAATATATATATATAACTTTTTTTGCAAAAACAGAAGATGTCTATAAAGTTGTATGTGACAGGTTAAAGTGGTTGTATACCCCTTTAAATGACTTTAACCTACAAGTTAGCCCATGATAAGGTTTACCTGTAGGTTCCATGAATATCTACTAAATTTGCACCGTTTAGGAGATATGCACTGTATCCGCATGTGTCAACGTCATCGCAACATGCGCACTGAAGAAACTGCTTGAAGGTGCCGTTTTTTTAGTGATCGTGCCATGACCGGCGGAGCCCGCACCGTGATTGGCCAGAGCCCGTAAACCCGGAAAAAGCTCCAGGAGGCATGCTGCCAGTCACAGCGGTGCTCGGGGACCGCTGCAACAGCGTTGATCTAAGGTAAGAATTTCATAATGAGCTAGAATGCGATGCATACTAGCTCATTATGCCTTTGTCTTGCAGGTTTCTTTTCTGTTTTTTTTTCTGGGTTTACAACCACTTCAACCACATGCGCACTGAGCACTCATACCCCTTCCTTACCAGATCAATTTTCAGCTTTCAGCACTCTAACAACTTTTTGGAAAGTAGACATTCCAAGGTATTTAGTAAGAGGCATGGTGAGTTTTTTGAAGTTGTATTTTTTTCCACAATTCTCTGCAAAATTAAGATTTTTTTTCTACAAAATTTTCATATTAACAGGTTATTTCTCTAAATTGAAAAAACAATCCTGCGCATAGGGGGACTAAACAAAGTCTTTTCGTGATATGTAAAACAAGTGTATAATAAAAAGTCTATGCAGCCAGCAGATAGTTCGGGTAGAACACAAAAATATATGGTTTCAAACTGCAGCGCATATAGTCCACTTAAATAAATCCAGATACTAAGAGTCCTTAGTAGATCACAGCAATCACCAGACCTCCACCGTGGAAACTGTCACCAGTGACACCAACAATCAGAGCCGCTTACCAGATGTCACCGACCCCCCATTACAGAGGGTCAGTGTCCGCTAAGTAATTATAGGAAGGAACACAGCTACAGCCTCACTCCCTCAGGATCATTCACCGGCACGACTTCACAGCACAGGATGTTAGACACATCAAAAGCCCAGATATCCCTGGTGACAGCACAAGGCCCACAAGGTTATTTCTCTCACATGACATATGCATACTTGCAACTACTCCCCAAAACACATTCTGCTACTCCTCCTGAGTATGGCGATACAACATGTGTGAGACTTTTTCACAGCCTAACCACATTCAGAGAATGTCACGCTAAAATGAACAATATATGGTATAAAAAATTGTGTAAAGAACAATTCATAAAGTGCATGTATCTCAGATCTTAATTTGATAAAAGAACTTAAGTGAAAAGTTAATCAATAAACCTTATATAATGTGGCAGTGCAAAAAAAAGTTCATAAAGTGCATAAAAAACAAGTCCAAAATTAGTTAGGAAAATTATTTGAGTGAAAAGTTCAGCAGCAAGAGTTATTGTGTGACACTATGAGTGAAGTTTGTGTCATGCACACAGTTAGTGTTCCCAGAACGGAAGAAAAAATATTCAAGATATTCAGGGATAGATCCAAGTATATGAAGATTTCTTTTATCTCCACCACCCGACACCGTGCTCCACCTCCAGTGCTAAGGTAAAAGATAGGGTACTCTTACCAGAAAAAATGGACCCACTATCTCTAGTAAGGGTCATCAAAGCAGGCAGATAAAAACCCTATGCGGGGTATGTACTCTGGTTCAGCAATAAAGCTATCCAGGATGTCTAGGGGTGCAAGCTCTCAGAGGTCCATGGATGTCTTCCAAATTCAGCCCAGGGGCTCAAAAAAAAGTACCCACTATCTCTAGTAAGGGTCATCAAAGCAGGCAGTTTGCTGGCATAACATTCAGCAAGCGTATCACCCGTCCTTCTGGGATCACGTGGGGCGCGGTGACATCGGCGTGTATCTCCGCCCTACATGTTTTGTCACACCTGACGTCTTCCTGGAGCCCCATGAAGACGTCAGGTGTGACGAAACATGTAGGGTGGAGTTATGCCGGCAAACTGACTTTTTTTTTTTATTTCAAAGTTTTTTATTATTTGGAATGAACAAAACAATACAATGTATGACCGATTTTCTGGCTACATGTAATTTCAAGAGCATTTTGGTCAGAAGAAGTGGCTAACTAGCCAATGGGGAAGAAGATGTCGAGGAAAATAAAATAAGAGCTGCAAGAGACAGATGATAAGAGGGGAGGGTAAAGAGAGGGGGGGGGAGTATTACTCAGAGAGTATCCTGCAAGCCGAGCCGCCAAGGAGTTTTTTTGGAGATTCCCTGTCTATCAAATTGGTAGGGGAGATGATGTACCTGGATGGAAAAGGGAGACCTTGTACCACCCCGCGGCCCCACCACCCCCCGATTTCCGGGTAGGGGAGAGGCCGCCGGGGGCGAAGTCTGCTTCCAGGGGCTGCTGGGTTTAGTGACTTGATGTCAGGGTTCGAGCACTGTTTTTCTGGTGGCTGCTTGGCTTGTTGGGTTGCAGAATTCCTCTGAGGGGTGTGTCTATTAATCCTAGTTACTGAGATTTAACAGCAAAACATATAAAACATATAAGGCATATAATCTAGTGCCATCACTTAGTGAGTGAGAGAGAGAGCGGCCAATCCGCAATTGGGTAAACAGTTGCTGTAAGTTTTAGTCTCTATCTGCCAATGTCCTGGAGGGGGTGTTATCTGCTGAGGGTGAACTTGGGTGCTGCGAGCTTAGATGAGCCTTTCTGGTTGGTGCGTCTTTAAGTTTGTGTAATAGATTGTAGAGGTGGGGGGGTAAGTCCTTCTTGTGCTTGCTTGGAGAAGGTGGTTGTTATGTAAGAATTCCAACGTCGGTGGAAGCGTTTTTGGGAGCCTTGATTGTTTGCCCAGAGGTCTAGTAGCTCCCTGTACATGAGGGTGTTTAGATGTCGCTGAACCTCTGAGATGGTTGGGGAGGATGTCTGAGTCCAATGGGACATGATAGCTTTCCGTGCCGCCAGTAGACAGAGATGTATCCAAGAGTCAGACAGAGCCACCATAGGGATGGATCCCGGGTGAATGTTGGTACCATCTCCAAAAAGCATTAGGACCGGGTGGCATGGGATGACTTGATGGGTTACCTTGGCGACAAGGGCTTGTACTTGGGTCCAGAATGTTGATACTTCCGGGCATTGCCAGAACCTGTGTAGGAGGGATGGATTCGTCTTGTTACACCATGGACAAATTCTTGTTCTGGGTGAGGATGCGGGTATGTAGTAGGGAATGTATGCCCTATGTACGATTTTGAGTGGCCTTTCTCTCCAGGTTTCGTTGGTAGTTAACTGTAAGGTTTTGTTGTGGCCTCTTAGTACAGAGTCCTGAAGCGAGTCCATCCCCAGTTCCTTTGTCCAGGCTTTTACCGAAGAGGTTTCCAATGATTTTGAGAAGCAGGGAAGGAGGCTTTTATAGATGAGGGAAGTGGTAAAATTGTGGTTGCGTATCATGGCATCTAGCACTGAGGGCCTGAATCGGGCTTGAGGATCCGGGCAATTTTTCCTCACAAAGGCGATGAGCTGATGTATGTGAAACTTGTGATGGACAGGCAGTTTATAGCGTTCCAGTATGGTCTGGACTGGCAGGGGCTGACTGGATAACGGGCCTAGGAGTTCGGGCTAAGTCCGGGAGTCACGATCTACGGTACTATGCGTTGGTGTTAAAATGGTGAAGGGAGTAGATATTTTCGGAGGAAGGGACGAAGAGTTTTAGTAACCTTTGGAGAAGCCATTTTCGGACCTGTTTCCTTGACCCCTACCTGAGCGAAGTCCTGAGACATGATTCTCCGGTGTTGTTTTGGAATGTCAATTGATGGTTGCTTTGGACCTCTCTTTCCGGTGAGTTTTAGCATGTATCCCGTATGTAAGGGATGATGTATGGGCGTAGGAGTGGGTCTTGTTCTTAAACAGGTACCACATTGTTCTGCTTAGGTAGGG